>PVLC010033911.1:0-17488 GCA_004027655.1 Graphiurus murinus | reverse complement strand
TCCTGTCTCAGCCTCCCAAGTACTGGGATTATGAGTGTGCACCACCACACCCGGCTCAGCATGATTTTTAATTAGCATAGAGAAGGAAATAGTGTATTCTGAAAGGATGGAGAACAGCCAGAGGTTGGAGCAGGAGGAATCTGACTACTCTCTGCTTCTTTCTATCTCTCTTATCTAACAGGAGTTAAACCCACAGATGTGAAAGAACTCTTACCCCTCATGATACTAATGGTGATCATCTTCTTGGTGCTTTTGTTCTGGGAAAACGAGCTGGAAGAGGACGTCATGATGTCATCCATAGAACACCTGCACGTGGACTACCCCCAGAGTGGTGTTCCTACAAGATACTGCAACCACATGATCCTGCAGAGAGTCATCAGGAAGCCTGACTACACCTGCAAACAGGAGCACGTCTTCATCCACGAGAGGCCTCAAAAAATCAATAGTATTTGCACTTCAGCCAAGGAGGTGGCATGCCAAAACCAGTCCACCACCTTCTGCCACCAGAGTAATACAAGGTTCAAAATTACAGTCTGTCAACTCATTGAAGGCACCAGATATCCTGCCTGCAGGTACCAAATTTCACCCCCCACACAGGGGTTTATTCTGATCACTTGTGATGAGTTGGGGCCTGTTAAATTCCAAGGCTACCTGCAATGACTTGAGACCAGCACCTGCGTCTGCAACCCTCCCTTGTCCTCTCTCAGCAGCTCCAGGATGGTTGTCCCTGGGGCAGACCTGGACTGTGGACAGGGGTAACGCCTTGATTATATGGGTAGCCACTGGTAGTTGAATTCATCCCTCCAATATTACTGAGTTGGGATCATTTTATTCTGCTTCAATAAATAAATATTCACTGAATTAAATAATAAACTCTTCATGGGCTTCTTTCCTCCTCCTCCTCCTCCACCTCCTCCTCCTCCTCCTCCTTCTCCTCTTCCTCCTCCTCCTCCTTCTTTTTGTCCCTTATCTTGGAGTCATTCGATAAGAGCCAAGAGTGAATCTAAGCAAGTCTGGGATTAAAATATACAGTGAGTGAGAAGACCATGCTTCAGGTGTAAAATTTAAGAGGATACCTGAAACCTGAAAATCTAGACTAATAATATTTTAATTCAATAGTTTTTAGGGTACTGGAGGTTGACATTCTACCCCTGAACTGCACCCTCAGCCCTTTATCTTTTTCACTTTGAAACAAGGTCTCACTAAATTGCTAAGAGTTTTGCTAAATTGCTGAGGCTATCCTTAAATCTGTGATCCTCCTCTTTCAGCCTTTCAAATACTGGGATTACAGCCATATGCCACCATACCTGGCTAAATATTTTTTAAAAATAAGAATTAGTAGCCAGGCGTGGTAGCACACCCGTGTAATCCCAGTATTTGGGAGGCTGAGACAGGAGGATTGCAGGTTTGCAGCCAGCCTCAGCTACTTAGTGAGGCCTTCCGCAACTTAGTGAGACTCTGTTTCAAAATAAAGACTAAAATCAGGGCTGGGGATGTAGCTCAGAGGTAGAATGCCCCTGGGTTCAATCCCCACTACTGAAAAAACAAACAAACAAACAAAAAAGATTTAGTTCAAAAATCTTTGATGTACAAAATATATACATTTGAAAGATTCACCCTGACAGGGCTGGGATTGGAGTGAGGGGAGTTACATGGGTTGTGTTAGGGTAAGGCTGGATCTTGTTATTTAAGATCCATTTAATATTTGTACATTGTAGATTACATTGCATTACATTTATTTTTACATGTTGCATTAAAATAGTGTTTATCTTGATTCCTGTGTTTTTGGTACCCCCTTACATTTGGTTCCTGGACTAAATGTCTCATTTACTTCACCCTAATCCCAGCTCTGATCCCTGATCTGGTGTAAAAGCAATTGGGGTCATATCTTAAGGTGTTCTCTAAAGGTGGTATACACAACTCAAACCACTTCTATCCCTGTCCAGCAGCTCCTCTGAGCCCCAAAGAAAAGGGAGAAGGAGCGGCCAACCTCAGCTACCTAGTGAGGCACTCCACAACTTAGTGAGACTCGGTTTCAAAATAAAGAATACAAAATAGGGCTGGGGGTATAGCTCAGAGGTAGAATGCCCCTGAGTTCAATCCCCAGTAACCGCAAAAAAAAAAAAAAAAAAAAAAAAAAGGGAGAAGATCAGAAGAAGCCTGAATGATTAGAAACCTTTTCCCTTAAAGACTGAACAGAGCCAAGCACACTGTGATGCTCAGGTGATGCACACCGGTATCACAGTTCTTTGGGAGGCTGACACAGGAAGATCACAAGTTTAAGGCCAGCTTTTGCAACTTGGTGAGACCCTCAGCAATTTAGTGAGACCCTAAGATTCCTGATTCTGGGAATGGTACCAAGTCCTGTTCTTCTCTGATCATTAGTTTCTTCATCTGTATCTAGATGTCAACTACATAATCTTTGAAGTTCTTTCCAAGTCTCTCACTTTCCTATTCTATTTCTTGTCTTTGCTGGAGGGAAGGCTTAGTTAGTATTGGGAAATAGTAAGATAAATAATAATTTTATTTATTTACTTATTTTTTATTGGTGCATTGTAATTATACATCACATACATAGTGAGGTTCAGAGTGACGAATACATACATGCCTGTAGCATTTGTTGTGTGTTTCTCTCCAGTTCCCGACCTGCTGCCTGCACCTTCTTTTTCTTTTTTTGCAGTACTGGGGATTGAACTCAGGGGCATTCTACCTCTGAGCTACACCCCAGCTCTATTTTTTTATTCTTTATTTTGAAACAGGGTCTCACTAAGTTGCAGAATGCCTCACTAGGTAGCTGAGGCTGGCCGAGAACCTGGATCCTGTGGTCTCAGCCTCCCAAATGCTGGGATTACAAGCGTGCGCCACCACGCCCGGCTCTCAGCCCTAATTCTTATTCTTTATTTTGAAACAGGGTCTCACTAAGTTGCAGAATGCCTCGCTAAGTAGCTGAGGCTGGCCTCGAACCTGCGATCCTCCTGTCTCAGCCTCCCAAGTCCTGGGATTACAAGCGTGTACCACCACACCCAGCTTTATATATAGTCTCTATATCAACACAAGTAACTTCATGTATGAACAGAAGATTATTTTAATAGTTTCCATCATCAGATCGCCCCTTTCTCCTCCTCACCTCCCTCTCTGGATCCCCCTTTGCCATTCCACTAGTGTCTTCCCTCATTTATCTGGGGCCTTCTTTGTCCTCCCCCCCCCCCAAAAAAAAAAAAAAAAGAAAAAGTAAAGAATAATTGGTAAGTAAGGGCCAGCTCACCGGGTCATTAATTCTGAGCCATGACGTGTCCATACTGTTTGTGAGAACCAGAGGCTCACAGTGAGCTGTAGCAGGCATGGGTGGTTTCCAAGCCTTAGGAGGCATGTTCCGCCCTGGTCTTTTCAGTTGAGAGACTTCAACTGTTGCATTGACCACACACACAGACTTAATTCAAGATCATATCCAAGAAGGGGGTGCACCTGTGCTAGTTGCTAGCTCTTCTGTAAGCATCGAGTTCTGACTGATGGATTAGACTTCTGGGGGGAGGAGGGTGACAATTGTGGGTAGAAGACACTTTATAGCCTCCTAAGTGGGCAAAGCTCACCTGTCTCATAGGTTCTTCCACTTGGGGTGGCCCTTTTCCACATCAGTATCATTGTCCATTTCTCTGGGGAATACTATTATCATTGTTGTCTTCAAGGAATTCGGGGTGCCACCAAGTGAGAGAGTTCTTGGCATGTGAATAGAAATTGAGTAGAAACAGGTGGTTCTTAGACTTTACTCTTGGTTGCATCATTACCTGGGCAAACTTTGAAGCAGATAATATGTCCTTTAGGCTCCTGCTTCTAATTTGATTTCTTTTTCTGACCCTATCCCTAGCCGGCTGCCAGTCTTCCTTTCTTTCTTCCTTCCTTCTTTCCTTCTTACTGCTTTTTCTTCTTCCCTTAACCACTTCCTTTTTTTGTGGTGTTAGGGATTGAACCCAGGGTCATTCTACATCCAAGCTACACCCCCAGCCCTATTTTTTATTTTGAAACAGAGTCTCGCTAAGTTGTTGAGGCTGGCCTCAACCTGTTATCCTCCTGTCGCAGCCTCTCAAGTACTGGGATTACAGGCAGGCACCACCATGCCCTGCAAACTTTCCTTCTTTAAATTAAATCTTTCAGATAAATGCATTCTCATTAAATGTAAGTAAATGAGATTGTCTAAAGGAATCTACCCTCAGAGTATTTTCATTCAACAGAGATCAAAACCTAATTCAAATGAATTGTGTTTTAGATATTTATAATTTGGGGAAGTGTGTGTGTGTGTGTGTGTGTGTGTGTGTGTGTGTGTACTGTGAGATCTGACTGTGAGGCCTGGCCATGAGGTCATCTCAGAGGAGGACCAAAAACAAAGGAACAAAGAAAGAGAAACTCCCCCTGATCATTGCCCCTCCCCGAGATGACCTGGCCACTAGCACACCAACCAGTGGCTTACATGACTACTCCTGTACCCCACACTCCCTTGCCCCATAAAAAGCCCCTAGCCTATAAGGAGGAGGGGCTTTCTGATTCCTGTGGGCTCGCTCTCCTGTCATATGCCTTCTTCCAGGTTTTATTCCTAAATAAAGCCTGTTCCCTGCTGTCGGGCCATGTTTTCTTTGCCCCCATATGTCCCAACAGGGGTGGGGTTGGGGATTGAAGCCAGGGGCATTCTACCTCTGAGATATACCTCCAGTCCTTTAAATTTTTTAAAAAAATTTGAAACAGGGTCCATTAAGTTGCTGAGGGTCTTGCTAAATTGCTGAGGTTGGCCTTGAACCTGCAATCCTCCTATCTCAGCCTCCTAAGCACTAAGATTACAGGTGTACACCTCTGTGCCCAGCTAAGTTTTAGTTTTTAAATGAGCACTTAGCAATTTGAAATCAACCCCAGGCAGCTGTGAATTCTGTCCACTTGAAATTATGTGTTTCAGAAAGACAAGGCATTTCTGCACTGTTCCTTTTCCTATTACCACATCTCACTATTGACATTGATGGCAAAGAATGTAGAAGTTCAGAAGACAAAATAAATTCTTTACAAATTCTTCTTTCATCTCTCCAACATGCACCAAGTGTATTCTCAAGGCATTCTCTCAAGGTACACATGCAAACACATTCACTTTATTCTTTTCTTTTGGTACTAGGGATTGAATCTAGGGGCCTTCTATCTCTGAGATACAGTCTCAGCCTGTTTTATTTTGAAACAGGTTCTCACTAAGTTGCTGAGACTGGCCTCAAACCTACTATCCTCCTGTCTCAGCCTCCCAAGTACAAGCATGGGATTACAAGCATGGGCCATCATGCCTGGCTCACTTTATTCTTAATAATCGATCACTAACGCATCAGCCCAGTCATTAAGAATTATACATCCTTGGTGCTAAGTCTTTGATTTTATACACAGGACATTTAAAAATCAAGGATAATAATTTTAGAAGTCCATGTGTGCTAACGTTGGATGAGTAGTGTCAGAAGTGAGTGATGATAAAAAAAAAAAAAGGACTAAATCTGGAGGGGTGGCATAGTGTATATTCAAAGAAGAGCCGATCACACCGATTGACTAGAGCAGGGTTGTGCAGCAAAATAAACCTTGAAAGGCAGATTGGGATTCAGTCAAGTAGGACCTTGGCAGATGGGTGCAGGGGATTAGACTTCCTCCTGTAGGCAAGGAGGAATATTTCAAACCTTCTGAGATAATGTCAAGTGGTATTTTTAGAAAAGAAGTGTATTGAAGGGATTGGAGAGGCAAGGAGTGGGGATTACAAAGGAAATGAGGGTGATAATGCAGCCTAATCCAGAGCGATAATGTGTAAGGAAAGAAGGCTTTAGGTGGAAGAGAAAAAAGAGAAACTGGGATTAGTCTAGATTGTGAGCTAGAATTATCAATGTAAATAATCATCTTTTCTGGGATTCTCATTATGAATTTTCCAACATTGATCTCAGATCAGTGATTTTCTGCATTATTCAAGCCATGTTTTATTGTTAAAAAAAAGATTGCTGAAAAACTAGAGTGCGTACTATTCAGTGCATGACACTGTTCAGAATAATAATGATCAGAAACAGTGTTCCAGAGCCTGGCATGGTGACACACGCTTGTAATCCCAGTAGTTGGGAGGCTGAGACCAGTGGATCCGGGTTTGAGACTAGCCTCAGCTACTTAGTGAGGCACTCTGCAACTTAGTGAGACCATGTCTCAAGAATAAAAAATAGGGCTGGGTGTGTAGCTCAGAGGTAGAATGCCCCTGGGTCCAATCCCCAGTACCGCAAAACAAAAACAAAAACAAAACAAACAAACAAACAAACAAAAACCCCCCCAGTGTTCCAGGCTCTGGGAGTTATCAGCCTTAGTAAGCATGGTGGTGGTGGTGGAAGGGGGGTGGTGTAGTGGTGTGTCAACTAATCAGAATAATGAAAAAGATAATATAAAATGAAGTACAACATAACATGTGCTGTAGGGTTTCAGAAATGCAAAATAAACCACTCTATGTGGAAATATAAACAGGAGAGATTTCACAGAAAAGGAAGCAGAGGTGCTTCCTGGGTCACAGAGAGTCCAAGTGCCAAATGGACACTCTGTCCAGTTCTCCCTGGGCTACTTGGTTCCACATTGTGTCCTTCATCAATCTCACACAATTTTCTCTGTCCTGTTCTTGCCCCTCCTTCCCCTAGGTAGATCCAATAACAGAAACGTCTCAGGAAACAAACACAGTCTCACTTCTAGCTCTGCAACAAGCTGAGCTTGTTCTGTGCAGAATCGACTTGGAAAGGAACCCGGTAAATACAGAAATCTCATGAGCCAGCATGGGTGGGAAAAGGAAAGAGAGATGGGGAAATGGCACTCTGTATTTTGTTCTGTGTTTTCAAGTGGCTGCTGTCTGTCAGTGAGGAATGCATTGGGGGTGATCACTGTGTCCCACCAACGACACTGTAGTCCCTGCCAGCGATGGTATAAAAAGGGAAAAGGAAGAGAAATAAATACTGGGTCCTAGAACTTTAAACTTGTCACTTTAAAGAATGCTCACATTCTCTTTATTTTCAGATGGGTAAAATGAGGCTAAATGAAGTCCAGTGAATTGTCCACTTGTAAGTGGACAAGCAGGGATTTGAACCTGGGTCTTAAGACTTCACAGTTGATTTTTTTTTTTTTTTTACTATACCATACTTCCATTAACATATGTAAGGGTCTTACAGGGGTCACTCCTGGGAATAATTGTCATAAAGAAGACTATCTCCTTCATATGCTGCTTGTTTTTATCTTTTACTTTTTATCTTTATTGCAGAAGAGATTACACTAGATCTGAGATGGAGACCTTCTCTCTGCTGCTGCTTGGCCTGGGACTGGTTCTTGCAAGAGCTTCAGAAAGCATAATGGAGACAGTTAAAGAAGACTTTTCAGGGGAAGAGATGCAGAACGACACAGTGAAAAGTGGTCAAGAGAAGTGGACCACTGAGGTACTAATGAACTTGACCCTATTAGATAACAATACCAGCTTTGACATGTCCAAGGATGCTATGCCTTCCTCATTACTGACATTGGGAAGGTCACATTATAGCGTCCTCAAGGCAAACAGTCCAAGGAACCACAGAGAGTGTTGCACAGATATGACTGTCTGGGGAAAAGCTTTAGAAGCTAACGACTCATGCAAATTGAGCAATAACTTCATCCACAGCTCCATAGAAGTGACCCACGGGGTTCACAAGGCCCCCGGCTGCAAGTATGGACAGAATCCTAGCATAAAATGCTGTGGGAGCTGGGAACTGGAGAATACCATGTGCCAGCTCACTATGCGCAAACAGTACCACAGGTGCCAGTACCACAGTGTTACCTCGCTGAAGAAGATGTTAACAGTGCTGACAGGTCACTCTCTGATGAGCTGGTTAGTTAGTGGTTCTAAACTGTAAATTGGACAGGGCTTTGAGACTAGGGTCCATGTAAAGGACACGTTCATGCTCATTATTGTTTCTTTCCTTCTGTTTTCCACATCTTCCATTTAGCACCATCGATAACTCAGTTATTTATACTAACTGGGAAAGTAAAAAATCCAAAACTGTGGCTAATTCAATTAAAATTTATAATCGATCCAGGATACAGATTCCCATCCTCTTTCTACCCTTTCTCCCTAGCCCCCACAATCACGCACACACACTTTTCTGAACTCCACCCTAGCTCCACTATAAAGTCAAAAAGCTGAGTCCACTCAACCAGGCAAAATTAAGGAGAGAATCTTCAAACTAATATGGATAATTAAAAGTTGATTGAACTGCTATGGCTAATCCAACTATTAGAAAAAATAGTGAACGAGAGTGGGAGATATTATTATTACCACTGTTTGTCAGGGAAGTACGTGCATTGGCGTGTGCACAGGAGTGTAACACCCCCTGCACAGCCGTGGGTTGCCTGTCCTCCAGAGGAATAAGACCCTTGGGCTTAGTGGCTGCTCTCAGTGTCAATAGCTCCAGCACACACCATCTCCATGCCTCCACCCTCAGCTCTATCTTACAGGTTGCTGCAAGCAGAAGCGATAAAGCTCTTGGTGCAATTTTTACTCGAGCAGTCTTGCAACTATGGAGAGGAATGGGAAGCCATGGAGGAATACAGAAGGTAGAAAGATGGGAATAGGAAGTCTCTGCCAAGTTCCGGGCAGGACTGATCCTCAATCTTGATGCTTTCTGAAACCGTGTGAATTGGTTTCACCTACCCATCTTCGTGGTTCGACACTGCAGAAAGCACAGCAGTTATCTTGTTCACTGCCATGTACATGGATGCTCCTGTTTTCTCCTCTTACATCTTCTCTCTGTACTGAGGCCACTCTTTTGATGTTCTAATTTTAAATAAATGCATGTGAACAAATGTTATGTCACTGTAACATTTTTCTTGCTGTACATAACTCTTTATACGTCCATTTCCCCAGTGTTTTTCACATTTGGCACAGAATTCTCATTATGTTGGAACTACAAACTCAACTATCCAGTATGGAGCACAGCAGCATTTCTGTGCCCTATAGCTGGATTTTCCTGGTCAGTGTGGCTGCTGCCTAAATTAACATGCGCTGTGGGTTTGGCCAAACAGGTATGTAATTAGCACTAAATCTGCAGTTGGCAGCCAGAGGAGAGAGTGCTAGATGGCGAAGCCTGACTTCCAGATGTCTTTTCTATGTAGGAAGAGAGCCCAGGACACAGGAAGGAAGACATTTCTAACTGAGTCCTTTCCAGGGATAGTTTCATGTAACCAGTCTGCTGCTACCACTCACTCACCAAACTGAAGGGTGGCTATATCCATCCACAGTGCAACAGTCTAAGCAGGTTTGTTTTGTTTTGCTTTTGTTTTAGTACTGGGAATTGAATCCAGGGGTATTCTACCTCCAAACTACCCCCACACCCATCCTTTTTTATTTTGAAACAGAGTCTCATTGAGTTGTTAAGTTGCTGAGGCTGGCCTTGAGCCTATGATCCTCCTGTCTCGGCCAGGTGTGCATCACTGTGCCTGGGTCCTCTTGGTTCAAATTTACTTCACATTTGAGTAACTTCTTTCCTACAGTAGGTCTTCCAGCTCTGGCAGAGGGCCATGTCAGCCCTAGAGACAACTATTTTAAGGTCTGGGACAGGTTTTTGTTGTTTTGTTTTGATAATATTTCTAAAAAGCAATCCCTTGCTAGTTCAGAATTCAGTACAGATTTCTTCCCTCATCAGAAAAGAGAAGCAAAGACCCAGAATTAGTACCTCGTCCTAGGCCAGGAGCATCTTTCAGAGAGGCTCAGTTAAGACCAAACCCTCTGCTTCTCTGAAGGAATCAGGAGCTCTGCCTTTCAGGTCTTTGGTGCTCTGATCTCTCATGATCCTTCTCATCAACATACTATGAAGTCCAAAAGATGCTGAATGTGGAGATGCCACAGAGGGCTAGCTCTTTTGAGCCTCAAGGCCCGCCACCCCTTTGGTATACTGTGCATCCTAAGTTCCCTCCTGAGGCAGTGGTCAGGTGGGGGATTTCAAATATTAAGTTTTCACACAGTTTTTACTTCCAAACTGAAGAGGGCTCCTTCATTCTTGCAGCTTCTTACCTAAGTCCTTCTGGCTGACTTTAAGGCCCTGATGCTCCAGTCCCGTCTCTGTGGTTCGAGGCTGTTGCCATCAGTCTGCAGAGACTTGCTGTACCTTTTTCTTCATTCCTGTGCTAGGCTTACCCCCAGACCTTCCTTTCCCTTTCCTCCCTCATCTCACCCCACACTGGACTGGCCTCTGATGGTATTTTTTCTCAGTCGCACAAACTGTGCCTGACCAGAAATAGTCCAAGTCTTACACTTGTCAGAAAAGCAACCGAGAGATAGATGATAGATGTGCTATTATTCCTATAAATGAAAGGAAAAAGAGAGAATGAAAAGAAGTAATAAAGGAAGTCAGGTGCCTATAATCAAAGTACTTGAATTGGCTAGACCCTGATTCAAAAAAAGAAAAGAAAAAGATAAAGGAAGGAGAGATAACAATTATAAAAATGGCTGTGGAGGGGAGACTCATGTAGTGATAATGAGAATGAAGTGATACAATTGCACAAGAGTTGCTGAGAGGGTTTATTCAGCTATACCCAGCCCTATTTTTATTTTATTTGAAATAGTCTCACTAAATTGCAGCAGGCCTCACTAAGTTGCTGGAGCTGGCCTCGAACCCGTGATCCTTTTGTCTCAGCTTCCCAAGTACTGGGATTACAGGTGCGTGCCACCATGTGTGGCTAAGGTTCTTTCACAAACATGTTAGGTTCACCCATGTGCTCCAAAGTTTCAATACTACTGGACTAGATGAACTAAAACCTTTCTTTCTAGTTGTAGAATATTCTAACTGTAGTCCTAAAGAGGGGAAAAAGATTGCTGCCCATGTATTCATTTTGAGGACAGTATTGAGGCAAAATAATTGAGTTTAAGTCATAGAGTGTCCATCTCCTACACAGTCTCTCAGAATAGCAAAGATGTCTTTCCATCCTGAAAGTCACTGTCAGTAGAATACATCTGGAAGTAAACACAAGGCTGCTATAACAGCTACTCATGTTTCCACATCTGAAGCTGAGAATTTCAGAGATACCATGCACATGAAATGCATCGTCTTTACTGCTCTGGCCAAAGAACTGGTAGGTTTGGAATAAGATGACTTTCATATCCTTAATCCTTCCTATTTGCAGATTTTGCTGAATGTTTTCAAAACCACATACAAAAATCATCAGAAGACTATTCATTAGCAATAACAAATACCAAAATTTGAGCTCTTATGATGTGCCAGGCCTGGGTCTAAGAGGTACATGTCTTCTTATTCTCAGAACAACCCCACTAAGTAGATATTATTATCATCCCCATTTTTGTGGTGAAGAAACAGAAGCACAGACTTTAGGTAATGTACCAGGTCCCACAGGATCAAGCAAAGACAGTCTGATTCCATAGGCCACACATTTAGCCAGTTATCTTTACTTAAGAGAAAAAAAGGAAACTTGCCTATAACTATGCAGAAAGACTTCTGGAATATTCCTGAATAAGCTTTACATCATGAGATTGTTTTGAAGATTAAATGATAGTTGTCATTTTCTACTATAATTAGATCATGGTACTATGCTAAGTACACAATTGAAAAATAATTTCCAATATATAGGGCTGTCAAAGGGTTGATATCCTGAATATGTAAAGAAATCTTTCAATTAATCAGAGAAAGATGAACATATCTACAAGAAAAAGAACATACCTACAAGAAAAAAAAATAAAGAAAACACGCAAACAGAAAATTAACCAAAAGAAAAATATAGTCATTAAACAGTTAAAAAAAGTTTTCCTTCCTACTAAATGTAATATAAGTAAAAACAACATGCTCTTATTTTTTATCTTGTTCAGTTTGCAGGAAAAAAAGAGAGAAGAAGATGAGCAAGGTATGGCGAAGTAGTTCCAGTACTTGGGAGGCTAAGTCAGGAGGATCACAGGTTCAAGGCTAACCTCAGCAACTTAGTGAGACCTCTCAGCAACTTAGACTCAGTTTCAAAGATTAAAAAATAAAAAGGGCTAGGGACGTAGCTTAGAGGTAGAATGCCCCTGGGTTCAATCCCCAGTATCTAAAAGAAAAACAAGAACACCCCCAAAACAAACAAACAAATACCAAAACATAGTGCTGGCACAGGTACAGGAAAAGGAAACACTCATGTTCTCCTGAGAAAACAAGCTGGTACATTTGCTGCTTTCTGGAGAGAAACTGGAGCTAAGCAACTGCACTCCTGCTCTGCACATTTCACTGCTTTATCTTGCTAATGACATTCCTCCCTGCTCTTATACATCTTTTAGGTAGGAAACTCAGATCAGCCACATCCAGCTCTGGTGGTCTTCTTGGTCAGGACCTGGTCTGAGGGCTGGCCTAGGCCCTGGGGCTTATCTGAGTCCTGGGAGGTGAGAGCTGCAGGCTATGCACGTTCTTTTGAGTCCTCTCCGTGTTCTCCCAGCTCAGGTTGGCTCAGGAACTCCACGTTCTGTATGAAAACCTGGGCTGAGCTCTCTGATCGGTCACACTAACCACTCCTTCTGGGTGCAGGAAGCTGGGGTCTGGTAGAGGAGGACTGGGCAGGGGCAGGGCTGGGAGGATGGGCTCCTGAACCCTTTCCCCTACTCTCTGCCATCTCTTCTCAGTCCATTGTCGTATTTCCTCCTCTTGAATGGGTTTTGTCCTCAATACACATCTCCCATTTGTACCTTGCCTTGGCCTTTGCCTCCTATCTTCCTCTCAATGTCACCCATTCTTTCTGTGTGGCATCCTTTCATGCCTGATGCCTGTGTAATATGATGTCTATGAACTTCACTTAATGTGTGGCAAATTGTGTTGATTTAATTTTTACAGGTCAAAAATCTGTTCATATTTTAAAAAAATTGTAGTTTTTTTCCTCATGTCAGACAGTCACTTGCCCATAGATTATAAGAGTTGAAAGGCAGGCACAATAAGTCTAGAGTGGTTAATTAGGCAGTTGGACCTAGTGGAGAGAGATGTAATGAGATTACTGTGGGGTAGCCTGTTATGAGAGCAGAGTAATAATCAAGTGGTTGATAAGCAGATTTTTATTTTATTTATATTTTTAATGTGCTTTTATTGGTGCATTATATATAATCTTACATCATAAAGTAAATCATGTTGACAATGACATACCTGCACACAGCAGTTGGTGCCCCAGGCCCCACCTCCCCATCTCCCCACTTCCCAATACAGAGTACTGAGACTGACATTGGAATTTTCACATATGTACATATAGTCGATGTTAATATTTCCAATAATGAACCTCAGTCTTCCCCATCCTCTTCCCTTAGACCACTTCCTTGACTCTGCTGAGGTTTCTCCTCCATTATATTGAGTCCCTCTGGTTATTCCAGTTACTCCCTAGCTTGCACACATTAAAGAAAACATATGCCCCTTCACTTTCTGTGACTGGCTAATCTCATTAACATGTTTTCCAGATCCTTCCATTTTCTTGCTCTCATCACACACCATTCATTTACTTACTTATTCAGTTCTGGTATACAGAAACAGCAGTTTCAGATTGAACTCATACCCCCAGGGAAAACAGTCTTATCACATAGAGTACAGTTCTTACCTACAGTTCTTTTGCCTTTAGTCTTATAGTTTTCAGTAATTTCCACAGTTAACATGTTAGTACCACTTTTTCTACACCCTCTTCAGTAAGGTTATGTCCTACATTTATAATACAATTAGATTCTTAGAGACTGCCTTCTCTACTGGGATTCTCTTATCCTCTTGGCTGATTTTCAAAAATTTACATATATCAATATTCATTCTTTGTGCTTGCTTTTTTTGGAAACAGGGTCTTACTAGGTTGCAGAAATTCTCGCTAAGTTGCTGAGGCTATCCTCAAACCTGTGATTCTCCTTTCTCAACCTCCCAAGTACTGGAATTACAGGCATGCATCACCATACTTATCTGATTCTTTCTGCTTGATTTTGGCAATTGAATAATGCTATTTATCCACCACTACAGTACCATACAGAATATTTCATAGCCCTAAAAAAATCTTGTATACTTCGTCTAGTCAATAAACCTCGGTTACATACACTTACAACTTCTGGTTAACCACTGGTTGCTTTTCTGTCTCTATAGTTTTGACTTTTTCATAATGGAAAAATGGAATCATACAATGTGTAGTCTTCCTAGACTGGCTTCTTTCACTTAGCAATAGCATTTAATATTCATTCACAGATTAATAGCTTGTTCCTTATAATTGCAAAATAGTATTTCATAGTATGGAAGTACAAACATTTGTGTATCCATTCGCCTATTGAAGGAAACCTTTGTTTCTGTCGGTTTTAGGGAATTATTAATAAAGCTGCTATAACATTTACATGCAAGTTTTTATGTAAATATAACTTTTAAAGTTAGTTGAGCAAATACTCAGGAGCATGACTGCTCTATTGTATGGTAAGCCCATGTTTTGTTTTCTAAGAAACTGCCAAATTGTCTTCTAAATGTATACCAGCTATAGACCAAATCTCAGAGGATATACAATCTCAGAGGATATATAGCAAATCTCAGAGGATTTACAATTTAACATATTGCATACCCCTACAATTAATTTGTAACTGCCACATGTACAGAGAAACTTCTGGGTAAGAGAACCTTTCAAATCAGATTGTTTCGTGTTTTGGTTAGGCCCAATATTTATTTATTTATTTATTTATTGTGGTACTGGGAATGGAACCCAGGGACATTCTACCTCCAAGCTAAACTCCCAGTCCTATTTTTTATTCTTTATTTTGAAACAGGGTCTCACTAAGTTGCGGAGTGCCTCACTAGGTAGCTGAGGCTGACCGCGAACCCGGATCCTCCGGTCTCAGCCTCCCAAATGCTGGGATTACAAGTGTGTGCCACCACGCGTGGCTCCAATATTTATTTATTTTAATCACCCATTACATTTGTAAAATTTTTTCAAACTTAGGAAAATGCAGTTATTAATATGGCTTCATTTAATTAAATCTGTATTTTACAAAATATTCCTGTTTACACCCATGTACAACTGGATCAATAAGATTACTTGCACAGAAAGTGAAGACTTTCCTTTTATATTGAAATTACACTTGTTTCACGGATGAAAACATTTTGGAAAAGACTACTCAAGGTCTTGACTGTAACAGTTTATTACATTTTTCCGCTTTTTTTTTTTTTTTTTTGTACTGGGTATTGGAAGGTAAAACCAGAGGTATTCTACCTTCAAACTACACCCTCAGCCCAATTTTATTTCTTATTTGAAAACAGGGTCTCGCTAGGTTGATAAGAGTCTCATTACTTGCTGAGGCTGTCTTCGAACCTGTAATCCTCCTGTCTCAGCCTCCCAAGTACTGGGATTACAGGTATGCTCCACTCCTGGTTTCCACTTCTTTTTTGAATGATAGTTTGGAGTGTAAGTTCTATTTTTCCTCTTATTCCCAAATAACCCTCCAGCATATACACTTGAATGGCTGATATCACCATCAATGCCAGTATATTAACCATAGACCAGAATTGCCTCTATCAAAATTGCTTTCTTATATGTTTGAAATATGAGCTTCCAATGCTCCAAGCAGAGTTCATATGTGACCACTTTTGCTTAGTCTGTAGTTGATACTGTTGATGAATTCCAGGATGTTCATAAGCCACATATCTATGCCAGGAATATATATTTTCCAATCTTCTTGTTCTTGTACCTATTCTCCCATATTACGCAGGATTAATTAATAAAAAACTACCTTCTCTGAAATGGTGCTGAATGCATTGTCAAAACTGAACATGTAGTCATCAATTTCAGTCTTATGGTAAACTCCATTTGATTTTCTTTGTTCAAAAACTAAGATTTAGCTGGGCATGGTGGTACACGCCTGTAATTCCAGTACTTGGAAGGCTGAGACAGGAGGATTGCAGGTTCACAGCCAGTCTCAGCAACTTAGTGAGATTCTCAGTAACCTAGCAAGACTGTTTCAAAACAAAAAATCAAAAGGGCTGGGGATATAGCTCAGAGGTAGAATGCCTCTGGGTTCAATCCCCAGTATTTCCCCCCTCTAAAAACATAAAACTAAGGCTTTGGATTGGGGATGGAGCTGAGTGGTAGAGCATGTAACAAGCATAAAGTCTGGGTTTGATCCCACAATACCACCCGCAGGCACAGGCACAAAGTCCTGGGTTTGATCCCACAATACCACCCCCCAGAACCTCCAAAACCTAAGGTTATGTTCTGGAGAAGCAAGGTGGAAATCAATATCAAATCCTGCTCCATCTAAACTTGGTACTCCTGTCCAGTGAGGCCTTCAGGGGCATGGGCTGGTCCGTGCACTCCTGGTTGGCTGGAAGGGTGGTCACTGTCTAATGAGGGCATGAAGCCGGAGCAGCAGAAGGAACACCAGGAACAGCACCTGGATCTTGTCAGCCCCTGACAGTGGAGTGGGAGAGATGGGATCTTGACAGCTGGGCTCTGCTTTCCCTGGACTCCTTGTGATTGGCAGAGAAACCTAAAGTCCAAATAAACTTCAGGTGACCCGCCCGGTGTGGTGGCACATGCTTGCAATTCCAGTACTTGGGAGGCCGAGACAGGAGGATCGTGGGTTCACTTCCAGCCTCAGCAACTTAGTGAGGCCCTCCCCAACTTAGTGAGGCCCTATTTAAAAAAAAAAATAGAGCTAGGAATGTAGCTCAGAGGTAGAATGCCCTTGGATTCAATCCCTAGTTCCAAAAAATTAATCAATCAATAAATAAAATTTAAAAAAGAAATTTTGGGTGGTGGCCATGGCTGTATTGAAAATAATTTTTCAAGCAGTGTGTGTGTGTGTGTGTGTGTGTGTTTCAGGTGGGAAGGTAAATCAGGTCCATATTATTTCTTCTTGGCTGGAAGACCCAAGTCCTTTTTTGTTTTTCCATTATACAAAATTTATAACTTAAAAACCAAGTATGGTGTATTTCTATCTAAATAGATTTCCTATAAATTTAGGAAACTAAATGACCTCTGTCTCTTCTTTTGTAGTTCTGGGAATAGAACCCAGATTCTTGAACATGCTAGGCAAGTGCTCTACCACTAAGCTACACCCTAGTCCTTTTTATTATTGTATTTTGAGACAGGGTCTCCCTAAATTGCCAAGGCTGGCCTCAAACTTTCCATCCTCTTGCCTCAGCCCCCCAAGCCAGGGTAAATGGCTTCTCTTTTTGCTTCAGTAGAGAAGCAGACATATGATAAAGTTGCACCACAGTTAGAGATACAAAAGCTGAGAAATGCATAAGTTGGTGTGCAGGTTTTATAGAAAATAAGGAAGGTAATGGGAATGGTGCTTAACAGGTACCACATGAGACTTCACTAGTCTGGGATCTATGAATGCCCATGACCCTGAGCCAATAGCATCTAAGAGCATATTCCCACTGGTGAGCTACCAGAGTTGAATGGGCTGACTTCACCCCATAACCAGATTTATGACACAGGATGTGGGAAAACTGATGAGAACATCATC
>PVLC010033910.1:0-16606 GCA_004027655.1 Graphiurus murinus | reverse complement strand
ACCAACATTTATTGAGCACTTAAAACATACCATGTGCTGGGTTTGGTGTTTTGCATAAATTATTAAACACAAGTTGAGCATCCCTAATCTGTAAATTCCTTAGGATATTCAACAAGAGATCCCTCTCCTGCCCAAGAGATTTTCAGATTAGGGACACCCAACTGGTAAACTCTACACAAATATTACAAAATCTGAAACACTTCTCTTTCCACATTTCATATTAAGCATACTCAACCTATACCCAAATCTCTACTAGACAGCTATTTAGCTCCATGTTATAGAAGGACATAGGCTTGAAGAGTGTTGCCCACTGTTTCTAAAGCCCAGGCCTTCACAAGCAGAGGTAGAGGGAAGAGAAAACAGGAAGGAAAGCTTCGAAGGGAGAAAAGTGGTGGGAAGGGCAACATCAGAGAGGGAGACAGAGCAGTAAACACCCATAGAACAGGTCTCTTTTCTGGAAATGTTCTGGGCACAGCAGCAGAAGTCCAGCCATACATTCCAATGTCAAGGTCAAGTAATGAGTACTCAGGGGGAAAAAAAAGATAATAGAAAGCCAGCGTCCTCATAATATTTAATATGCAGAAAAGTACATACAAACTCTCTCCTAATCCCACTAACATTAAAAACAGGCATTTTACTAGTAGCTCACCATCTAAGCTGTGAACAATACAACCTGTCACGGAGATTTATTTATTTATTTATTTATTTATTTTTGCAGTACTGGGGATTGAACTCAGGGGCATTCTACCTCTGACCTATACCCCTAGCCCTATTATTATTATTATTATTATTATTATTATTATTATTATTAATTTATTTATTTAGCAGTACTGGGGATTGAACTCAGGAGCGTTCTACTTTTGAGCTATACTTCCAGTCCTATTTTTTTATTCTTTATTTTTGAAACAGGGTCTCACTAAGTTGCGGAGAGCCTCACTAGGTAGCTGAGGTTGGCCGTGAATCCAGATCCTCCGGTCTCAACCTCCCAAATGCTGGGGTTACCCCAGCCCTATTTTTTATTCTTTATTTTGAAACAAGGTCTCACTAAGTTGTGAAGTGCCTCACTAAGTAGCTGAGGCTGGCCTCGAACCCGGATCCTCCCGTCTCAGCCTCCCAAATGCTGGTATTACAAGCATGTGCCACCATGCCTGGCTCTGTCATGGAGATTTAAGGGTCTGCTAACCCACAGGATTGCATTCACCCTGAAATGATCAAGTTGCAAGTGTATTTTTGGAGGCAGATCATGTGGACAGAGCATGCAAATCAACAGCAGCAGAACCCACAGAACCTCCCTTCCTTTCCTGCCAGCAGTTGGAGCTATCCTTATATTTTTCCAGGCAGCATACTGCCTGGGTTGTGAAGAAAGCTACACGCAGAGATACAGGCATTGAAAACTGAGCCCTCTTTCTGTTTATGTTTTCCCTTACAAATCCATCCCACCATTTCCTTTTCTGTAAATGGCATCTCCCACATCCTCATCTCTAGTTCCAATCTCTTATCTGAGATCCCCTAGACACCAAGTGATAGACATTACTAAGGTGTGTCACCAAGGTCTCCTTCCTGTGAGCAAAAGCACTGCCCGACCTTGCAATAGACAGGACCATGTGACTGGAGCTGGCCAATGAAATGTGAGCAGTGATGATGTGTGAGACTGTCATGACAATGAAATCAATCCAAGCTAACATTTATTGAATAATTGAAATGTACCATGTGTTTGATGTTTTTGCATAAATTGCTAAATATGGGTTGAACATCTCTAATCTGAAAATCCCTTGGGATTTTTCCTAAGGGATTCCCCACCCTGCCCATGGGATTTTCAGATTAAGTATGCCTAACTTTAGGAAAAGTAAGATCAGAGAGGGAGCACCAAGGCAGTAAACACCCTGAGGTGTGGCAGAGAAGTTGCTGAACAGAGCTTCCCCACTGCTCCCCTGCTTCCCAGAGAGCTGACACAGAGAAAGCCACAAGATTGACTCAGCCTGAGTTGTTGCAGGAAAGACATCTGACCTAAAGCATCTCCCAAACCCACAGTGGACTCTGAGGGCAAGAAACGTCCTTGTGTTCTGTTAAGCTCCTGTGATCCAGGGGTTGTATGATACCATCCCACAGCCCAACCTAGCTTCAGTGGTAGAACTAGCCTAGTGCTCACCCTGAGGATACAAATCCATCCAAAATCACATTCTTCTGCCTAAATCCCAAGAAGCCTACCTTCTATTTTGGTTAACCCCACAATCTTAGCTTCCACTCCTCCCCTTTGCAACCGTAGGCCCATATGAAGCAAATGCACAGAAGCAGTATAACTTTTTATTGATGGTGACAAAAGTTAGAAGCAAACATGAAATAAATTTTATTAAGTTAGACTTTTAAAAGAATGATGAGAGCCAGGCGTGGTGGCGCACTCTTGTAATCCCAGTACGTGGGAGGCTGAGACTGGAGGATCCAGGTTCACTGCCAGCCTCAGCTACTTAGTGAAGCTCCCACAATTTAGTGAGACCCTGTTTCAAAATAAAGAACAAAAAATAGGGCTGGGGGTATAGCTCAGAGGTAGAATGCCCCTGGGTTCAATCCCCAGTACTGCAAAATAAATAAATAAATAAATAAATAAATAAATAAATAAATAAATAAAGAGCCTGGTGTGATCTTATAATCCCAGTACTTAAGAGACTAAGATAGGAGGATTGCAGGTTCATGGCCAACACCTCAGCAACACAGTAAGGCCCTCTGCAACTTAGTGAGACCCTATTTCAAAATAAAAAAAAATAATAAGACAGGCGTAGTGGTGCAAACTTGTAATCCCAGCATTTGGGAGGCTGAGACCAGAGGATCCGGGTTCGCGGCCAGCCTCAACTACCTAGTGAGGAACTCCACAACTTAGTGAGACCCTGTTTCAAAATAAAGAATAAAAAATAGGGCTGGGAGTATAGCTCAGAGGTAGAATGCCTCTGAGTTCAATCCCCAGTACCGCAAAAAAATAAAATAGGGCTGGGTGTGTAGCTCAGAGGTAGAATGTCCTTGGGTTCAATCCCCAACACCAAAAAAAAAAAAAAAAAAAAAAAAAAAATGATGAACAATACAAAGAGATCGCCAGAAAAGCATTTTTTATGGAAAAAATGAGGTTCAATCATGAAGCTGAATGTCTAACTTAGATATTTAACTTTGAAACTGTCCTCTTAAGGTAAGAAATTAACTGGAAAAAAAAAAATCTCAATTCCCACCCAGCTGCCAAAGGATATACAAACTCTGAAGGCATCAGAGTACATAAAATAGGCATATTCATGTGCTAATATTTTTAAAGGGTCATATTGCTGCTACTGAACATATTAGAAATGGATACCCTTGACAAATATCACCAGCAGTTTTAAAAATTAAAAGCTTAAACCCACAGAATTGCAATGCAAATATAAGAAGTTTACCTCAAAGGTCACTGATCATCATTTTCTCCCAACCTTTCTTAAAAGGGGCCCACACATATGGGCTCAGAAATGCATATTGTAGAATTTTAGCTTTAGAGAATTTTCTAGCTTTGGAGGTACTGCAAATGTCATTACCAGTTCAAAGATCACAGAAGCTATACACACATCAAGGAACCCACTCCCACATGTTTATGTACCAGTAAAGCAAACTGTCACACTTTGAATTATGGATCTGAATTCTGAACTTGAGGAAGTCCTTAACCTGTTTTTCTTTCTTTTCTCTCTTTTTTTTTTCTTCCAGTATTAGGGATTAAACCCAAGTATAATATATACCAGGCAAGCACTCTACCACTGAACTATATCCCCAGCCCTTTTTATTTTTACTTTTAGACAAGATTTCTTTAAATTGCCCAGGCTGACTTCAGACTTGGGATCCTCCTGTCTCAGCCTTCCAAGTAGCTGGGATTACAGTCATGCACCACCACACCAGCTCCTTTTTGTTTTCTATGGGAACATCAAGGATGGTTTTCTTTTTATTTAAAAGAAATCTACAAAAAATGACATACAATTTAATTATTACCCTCTTTCTCTGAGAGAAAGCAAAAAATATATTCATCAGTATCAATTGTGAGTAGGCATTACATTGTTTTCAAAAGAAAGTGTAATTAATTAGCCCATTATCTCTAGTCATGTAGTCTCACTAAGCTAATTGCAACTTCAACTCTTCTTAACCAACTTAAAAATCTTGTACCTCAATATTCTAAAGCAAAAAACAATTCTCAAGTGATTATAAATCTATGCAACAAAAATGTTTTGCTGGGAGCAGTGGTATGCTGGTAATCCCAGCTACTCAGGAGGCTGAAGCAGAAGGATTGCCAAGTTCGAGGCCAGCCTCTACAAAATAAAAAATAAAAAGGTTTGAGGGTGTAGCTCAGTGTTAGAACACTCCTGGGTTCAATCCCCAGTACTGCAAAACACATATAATTAGTATATACATAATCTTAGATTCACCCAAAGCACAAAGGCACTACTGTTACCTCTCCCACCCAACTATCTCATCTCAAGAGCGTCACTAAGTATGACAGGATTGCTCAACTTCTCTGCTCAATACAAGCATATATTGCAATTAGAGCCACCATCCTTCAGTTTAACTATATGAGTCAAGAGGAAGTGGTATTAAGTATCTATTGGTCAGCACACATTCATCATGTACTTACCACACATACACAGCTGTTGATAAGGGTCATTTCTGTTCTAGAGTTTACACAGAGTTCACCAACCCTGGGAACAACAGATAAGCTAGAGGTTCTGCCTTCTCAAGCATGCTATGTGTCTTTAACCTCTAAACCAATGAATCCTGGGTGATATTTGGTTTTATAAAGTATTCCTGCCTTAAAGATGAGACTTCAGGGCTGAAGATATAGCTCAGTGGTAAAGAACTTGCCTACCATGCTTGAGACCCTGGGTCCAATACCAGCACCCCACTACCATCACCACCATACACACACACACACACACACACACACACACACACACACTCACACACTCTCTCTCTCTCTCTCTCTCTCACACACACACACACAGAGATGTGACTTTATATCTACATCTGCTTTCCAATTGATTTTTTTTTTTATTTTACCTAACTGTGAGTAGCAAACATATGTAAACCCCATAAACTATCATCAACATCCTGTCTTCTGTCTCTAGACAGTCCATTAGAAGAAACCTGTGCTTGTCTCTGTACAGGAGCAGAAAATAACCCACTGGTGTAGCTGTGTGCAAACACCTTCTCTTTCAGAACAGTGCACTCACGTACATATCCCTATGCCTGGTCCTAAATGCAAAACTCAGACACAAACTTGCTCTAGCTCTTTTATAAACAAAACTGTATACCATACGTAGGATGAAAGAGAAAGTGGCTAGGAAGTCACATTTGACTGCCCTGTCCCAGCACTTAACTTTAATAGATGCCTTGCTACTCATTATTCATTTGGGCTCCAAAGAAAGAATGAGGCATCTCAGTTAAAACTGATATACCAGAGGAAACTGAATGGCAACTTTAAAAAGTACCTCTTTGATCACCCAGGATTTTGTTTCTCTCACTTTAGAGGAAGTGAATGAGGAAGCTTGAAGTCTGACTTGAAGACCACATGCTTTCTTTTTACAGAAGAAGTAGCTTGTAAGTCAAGGAGCACCTTGATACCTTGTGCTTAGTAAACACACCAAAGGGATACCTTCATTCTGTGAAGTGTTTGCATAAGGAAGTTACTGAAAGGAACTGTTCCTGAGAATGCTTCCTCCACCACACCTGCAGGAAAACATCACTAACCTCCTCCCAACTTCAACCTTCCAACCAATCCACCCTCCAGAAAGAAACCCTCTACCCTGACCCACCTCTCCAGCTCCACCTCCCCAAACTTGGCCAAATCTCCTAACTCTATGCCCTACATAAAATTGCTTAACCTCTCCCTCTCTGAGCCATCTGAGATGTGAGGGACCTAGCTTAAATGTCTAAAAGGGGATTACTGGTGTTATTTGTGGAAACTGTGTAGAGAATGCTGCAAAAGAACTCATCACATGCGTTATGACTAATCTTAACCCATGCCTTCACAGTTCCAAGTGTGGTCCCTTCATATAATTGTAAACTTTAGGGAAAGATGCTTCCAGACCTTGTTTAAAATGGTAAATTACAACAGCATATTACACATGAAGACATTCTCCTTACAACATATGGTCTTATGATGAATAAGGCTCAAGTGCCCTCTGACTTCATGTCCCTCTGGTCCCTTGTACTTAGCAGAGTTGCCAGCTTGGTGTATACCTTCCTGACTTTTTCCCTAGGCATTCATACACATGCCATTGAAACCACAAGGAAGATGGTAGCACAGGAGTGTCGATATCAGCACAGCTATTTTGGAGAAGCATCTGCCTCTGCTGCTACTTGGTCAAGGTAAGTACATGCATGTCCCTTGATCTATTTATCCTATGCCTGGATGTGTATCTTCCTGAGACTCCCTCTCCCAGACCCACAAGCAAGGATGTTCCTGGAGAGCAGTGGTGGGGACTGGCAGTTTTAAGAAAATAAGGAAAACCAGGATGAGAACAAATGTCTAGGTAACCACAACAAGGTATGTGGCCAGATTCATAGTGAATTTTTAAAAGAAATAATAAGAAACAGAAAAAACAAGAAGTCATTTGTGTAGATTTATATCAATCTGCTAAAATAATCACATACACCTCACACAGTTCCTGTGAAACTGTACAAAACCCTTAAAAATGGATCCTGCCATATTTTGAGCACTTAAGTTTATTAATTAAAAATATGCTCATAGTAGATTCTAAACTTTCTATTACAGAACTGCATTTGCCATATCATTCTTTCTCCTGAAGGACTTCCCTCCTATTAAAAATTGTATAAGAGAGACTGGAGCACTTATAAAAACTGCTTACAGTGGTTCCTCTGAGGCAACAATTTACATGTGTGTTATAGCCTGTTCTCTTTGGTTGGACATATTTCTACAGTGAATATGTATTACTTTAGAAATTTCTTATATGACTTGACTCTGACTGAAAAAAAAATAGAATAAAAACATTCATCAATGGGGAAATAGTTTAATTATGGTATATATGATAGAATATTATATAGTCACTTTTTGTCACTGTGGGAAAATAGCATTGTAGGGGGAAAAGTGGGCTCTGACACGGCACATGTAAGAGAGATGAGAGGCCACTGGACAGCGCAGGCCAAGCAACATGGCCTCTGGAGCCGGCGTGTCCGCACTCAGGGCCCTAGACTGCTGCTCAGAAACCCCACTAGTGCAGCCAAATAGCTCGGCTTCCCAAAGCCTCCATGCTCATCCAAACAGGTCTCACGGGGTTGTGGTAAACAAAATGCAAATGCTGCGAAAAAATAATAAAAGCAGAAAAACATGAATCAGGTCCACTAAAAAGTGAATGCATTTTATCTGTGTAAATTACATCTCGACTAAATTGATTTTAAAATACATACACGCATACAAAAGGTTACATAATAAGCCAAGGGCCATGGTATGCACCTGTAATCCCAGCTACTGGGGTGGCTGAGGCAGGAGGATCACAAGTTCACACATTTGTGCCCAGCTTGGACAACTTAGCAAGACCTGCCTCAAAATTTAAAAATTTTTAAAAGGGCTGGAGTTGTTGCACAATGGTAAAGTGCCTCAGGTTCAATCCCCAGTACCAAATGGGGAGGAAAGGTAGCATATTGTATAATTCCACTTATATGAAACATCTAGAAAAGGCAAGTCCTGAGAAGCAGAAAGCAAGCGAGTGGTTGCCAGAGGCTGAGAGAAGAGAGAATGAAGAGCAACTGTTTAATGGGCATGAAGAGTGATGGAAATGTAGCTAAGCATGGTGGTACATCCCTGTAATCCCAATACTTGGGAGGTTGAAACAGGAGGGTCACTGATTCAATGAGAGCCTCAACAATGTATGGAGACTCTTAGCAATCTTGCAAGCCCCTGGTTCAAAACAAAAGAAACAAACAAAAACAACAACAACTACTACAAAATATATATGTGTGTGTGTGTGTGTGTGTGTGTGTGTGTGTGTGTGTGTGTATGTATGTACGTAAAGGGCTTGGGGTGTAGCTTGGAGATAAAATGCCCCTGGGTTAAATCCACAGTGCCACACAAAGAGAAAAGAGAGGGAGAGAGAGAGAAATGTTTTGGAACTAGATAGAGGAGGTGGATACTAATTGTA
This sequence comes from Graphiurus murinus, assembly GCA_004027655.1. Lineage (NCBI taxonomy): Eukaryota > Metazoa > Chordata > Mammalia > Rodentia > Gliridae > Graphiurus > Graphiurus murinus. The sequence goes on along the minus strand of PVLC010033910.1, from coordinate 8,453 downwards.
TTACCTCAACTTGCCTCAAGAACAAAGCTGCATGTACAACAAATAAGAGAACACATACAAATTAAAGGATATACATAAACATTTGAAAGGTGGATTAAAAGAGAAAGATATGAGTAAAGAGAATAAGGATGAAGTCAAAAAAATCATGTAAATCTGTGTAACTCTGAGAAGGGCCAGAACCCTGGACGGTGTGTTATGAACTGGGGTAAGACTGCTTCAACGGTCTGCCCTGGAGATCTAAAAAACTGTGTTGGTTTGCCGACTTGATTTTCATCTGTATTCTTCACTTTGCCGTCTGCTGCTTCTACCCTCTGGTCTACATTTCCGAGCTCTCTGCATTCACATCACACACCATCCCGAGTGGCCGGCATGGTACCCCTGGGGACGTACCCACAGCCATGTCTCCAACTTGGTTTCCCCAGGATTCTGCACTTGTCCATACACATAGGATGTCCAGTAATAAAAGTTTCATAATGAAGGATAAAAAATGACATGCAACTGTTGAGAAGCAAAATAAAAGCTTATTATAAAGTTTCCATTTTTATGCATCCTTCATAGTCAAACCCATCCCGCACACCACTGCCACTACCAAATGGCCAATGGAGACACACACACACACACCACCCCACATCTTCCAAACTGAGATTGATTTAATTTAACTTTACAGGGAGGTTAAAAAAAAAAAAAAAAAAAAGCTGGATAAGGGTTCCTTATATGATTCTTTGCTCCATAGCCCTTCTACAAGCCCCATGACCACCACCTGGCCTGCCAGCCTGGTATTACCTTGGAAGGCTTAGATCCAGTTCGGAGGATACACACAGGGTCAATAATAAATCCACAAAGCTCACCTTAGACCTCCTGGCTCCTCCAAATGTTGTGCTAAAAACCCTACTTTTTTCAAACCTCAAACACCAACACGTTACTTGCTCAAATATAGTGCACCTCACAGAGCTCTCTGGAATTTTGTTTTCACCAAAATAAACTTAAGAGTCACCCTTTTAAATAATTAGTCATGAATGTCAGTTGCCTGGAGGTGACACAGGAGAGACAAACCTGACATTTGTGAAGAAACAGCAGTTGGAAAGAATCACACAAGGGGGGGGGGGGGGAGAACCAAGGAAACATTCCCTTCCGGGCTAAGTAAAGAACTGCATTTTAGAAACCTAAAATAAGCCTTTATCAGAGGTGGGGGAAGGGTCATGACCCAGTGGTAGAGGACAGAGGCCTCTCACATGCACTTCCCTGCTCTCCGAGGCCCTCGGAGGGGAGGCCCTGTGCACTGCCAAGGGCAATCTGGCATCTCCCAGGACTGGGCAGTTATGCAATACAATTATGTTTTTGCATAGCATCCCTCCCACAGGCATTCCAATAAGCTCCACAAAAGGAATCATTCATAGAGTGGATAAAATTAGCAAAGTGAGGAGAAACTTTGTAATAGGGAGGAAAAGATGGGGAAACCCGATTCCCACATGGACAGGGCTCCAGGCGAGTCCCCCTGGGCCTCCACCTCTCCACCTGACCTGAGGGGCAGAGGTGCAAAAGGTTGGGGTCCAAACCCAAGTGGGAGGTGAGGAGTGGCCCAAACCAGAGGGGGCCAGAGGAAGGGCTTGCTGTCCCTTGCTCTGGGCTAACCTGGAGCCAAGATGGTCTTCAGTCACCTGACTTGGGGCCCACTCAGAGGTTTTTTTGTTTTTCTTTTGCTTGAGGCCAGCTATTTATTCCACTTGTTAAGTAATAAACACAAGTCACAAAATATTTTCCTAACTTATGACTTACCAGCCTGATTTATTTTGACAGAAACAGAAGCATGCCTGCAAGGAGGCAAAAGGTGGGTTTGGCTGTTTTGAGATCGCCTTGGAATTCCTGCAAGAAATTCCTGGGTTTGGGAGGTCAAGGAGAAAGGGCTAAATGTCTCTTTTCAGTGAGGTGAGTCATCTCATGAAATGGCCACTCCACTCGCCATTCTCAGTTTGAGCAAACCTTAGAGAAATTCAAGTCTTTAGGCACAGAAACATTGTTATAAGCTGCCTTCAAAGGAAGACATTATTCATGTGCTTTCAACCATCCAAAGGCAAGGCTAATCCCACCACACCTCTCAAGCTGGTTGATCTCAGGAACAGCTCAGGACTTTGATCTCCCGGGGAGGAGGACTAGGCCAGCTGGCTCAGGACTGCTGACTTGGTGACTACTGCACACCCGCCCCTTCACCAAATAGGGAAACTTTCTCCTGGGAATGAAGCTACTTAAAAAGGCGACCTGCGTGCCTGGGGGGAGAGACTCTCAGGGTAAGCTCAGCTCCAGCCCTGGGATTACCAGGTAGGCCCTATCAGGTAAAGGTCACTCCTACAATACCCTAGGACTGTATTTCCACAAAGCATATCTAATGAATCCGAATCAACTCATAAAGCTGAAATGAGTGACTCTGTCTCAGGGCAGCTCTGCCAGCACCTTCGAAAGCATCCTGCTCCCCAAAGTTATGAAAGAAGAACATTCCACAACCACTGCAGATGCCTGGGAAGTGATAGGTTTGGATTTCTTACGTCACATAGGGAACACAGGGCATTGCAGATCCATCTGGCTCAGTTTCCTCTGGACCTCGATTGCCAGAGACAGAGATTCAGTGCAAGTTAGGAACCCCCATAGTCCGAGAAAGGCCAGTCTCAGGATGCAGGAAGGGGACAAACCAATTGTTCCAACTTTTCCTCCTCCCCCCTTCCCAGCCCCAGTGGTACTAGGGATTGACTCTAGGGCCTTGCACATGCTGGGCAAGTATTCTACCACTGAACTACATCCCCAGTCCTTTTTTATTATTTTTCAGACAAGGTCTCACTAAATTGCCAAGTCTGGCTGCAAACTTACCATCCTGTCTCAGCCTCCCAAGTACTGAGATTACAGGTGTGTGCCACAATGCCTGGCCCAACTTCTTATTTATACTAACTTCTGCTGCCTTCCTACAGAAATACAAATCTGGGAAAACTTAAAAAGCATACTTTAGAAACATTCATAACATGAAGAATATATATTATCCTATCCCTTGTCCCATCCTCTACCCCCCAAGAAAAACATGTGTGTATTTAATAGTAAAAGTCAGCCCTGGAAAAATGAATTCTGTGGGACACACATACACACACACCACAAAACCGAACTACTGGTTCCAAGGTTACTTCCATGTTAGCATCAGGATTTAGACAAAACAATTTCCTAAACTAGGCATGGTAGCACACACTTGTAATCCCAGTACTTGGGAGGCTGAGACCGGAGGATCCGGGTTCACAGCCAGACTCAGCTACTTAGTGAGGCCCTCCACAACTTAGTGAGACCCTGTTTCAAAATAAAGAATAAAAAGTAGGACTGGGGATGTAACTGCGGATGTAGTTCGGAAGTAGAATGCTCCTGGTTTCCATCCCCAGTACCACAAAAACAAAAACAACAACAAAAAAAACTTCCTAGCAGTAACTCATTTAACGTCTATTTTCCTTGAAAAAATACTAGGATATATAGCAATCAAATAAACTTCCTTTAATACATCACCATTAAAAAAGCAATACAAAGTCAGGCATTCTGGGACATACCTGCGGTCCCAGTTACTCAGGAGGCTGAGGCAGGAAGATGGCTAGAATCCACAAGTTCAAGACTAGCCTGAGTAACACAAGATCCCATCTCAGAAAATAATAATAAGGAAATTGATGGAAAATACTGGTGTGACTTTGCTGACAGGAAAAGAGCTGCAAGCAGCACCCAACGACGCACATGGAAAAGGAAGTCACCGATACGCTCTGCTCAACAAAGCCGCTCTCTTCTGCTGCTACTTGCTGAAGGCCCACAGGACAGCATACATTCATTGATACACAAAGACCAGCAGTCTGGTCAAATTAGATCAAATTAGACAAGTCACCTGTACAGAACCAAAAAGGTTGAGAAAATTCTCAAACCACTATCTTGGGGAAACTCACTCTCACAGCATCTGCATGCATCTGCAAAAAGTCCTACCATGAAAAGAGTAGCTGTAGGACCCAGAAGCACCACATGTACCAAGGTAAGGACACACGACAGAAGTTTGCATGTCCTCCTGTACTGTCCTGTTCCCCCAAGGCAAACAACCAAGGTGGGATTGCAAGAGAAAGGGTCAAGTCTCCTAAAGAACAGGCCAGCTACAGAGAAACTGGACGTGGAGCAGAAAGGCTCAGAGGCAAAACCAACATGCTGTCACATTCTCCCACGCAACTCCAAGCACAGGGAGCAAAGGAAGAGTACAGAGCACACTTCCTACACCTGCCACCTTGCAAAAAGTAAAAGAAATAAAGTAGATTCCAAAAGGTCAAGAATCACAGAGAAAGGGCAAGTATAAACTGGGCACAGTCAACATTCATTGAACAAATAACAATCAGCTCCCACCAAGTGGCATGAACCAGTTAGTTAGACTTGAGTTGTGATTTTAAAACTCAAAACAGACAGCTTCCTATTCTCCAGGAACTCAAAAGCCACCAGAAGCTGGGCGTGGTGGTGCACACTTGTAATCCCAGCATTTGGGAGGATGAGACCAGAGGATCTGGGTTCGAGGACAGCCTCAGCTACCTAGCGAGGCACTCCACAACTTAGTGAGACCCGGTTTCAAAATAAAGAACACAAAATAGGGCTGGGGGTATAGCTCAGAGGTAGAATGACCCTGGGTTCAATCCCCAGTACCACAAAAAAAAAAAAAAAAAGGCACCAGAGTAAATAAGTTTTATGCCAAAGTAACATTACATAGCTACAGCTGACTTTCCTTAAGAATCACAGCAACCAAAATTGTCAGGGCTAGAAGTGTCACTCGGTGGTAGAGCACCTGCCTATCATGCACAAGTCCTTGGGTTCCATCCCCAGCATTGCAAAAAAAAATAATAAAAATAACCTGGAGGGGGTGGCATTTGGGTTGAATCTTTAAAGATTCATATATTACACATATTAGAGTGGAAAAACAAAACAGGAGATGATAGCATTACAGAAAGTGGGCAGAGGAACAAGGAAGGAAAAGTGGGATTCCTGATTTATATTTAGGGAGGAAAATTCCTCCTGATGAGGAATAATGAAAGATTATTTGAAAAAACAGATTGGGGTCAAATCCTAAAGGGGCTTAAGTAAGATTCAAGAAAAAAAAAAGGGGGGATCTTCAGGCATAGATACATCAGGGCAACAGATACCATCTTCTAAGATCAACAACTGCCCCTCAAAGAAATTTGGTATTTCAAAGGTTTTTGAAACAAAATCAGAACACTGAGAAATTTGGGATGCTTTGTGCTTTTTGTTCCTTTTCCATTGAGTATTGTTTGTTTAGGAGAAAGTATCCAATTAGTCTCAGAGATGGGCAGCAACCCCAGGTGCCCAGCAAAGCAGCCCCAATCCCTGCGGAACAGCTCCCTTGATGGGCAGGGAGTGAAAGCACATCCTAGCAGAAACTCAGTTCTTTCCCCAGCCCTATGTGGTTCCTAAAGCACATCAGTGGCCTGTCATCCAGGAAGTTAAAGAAGTGTTTCAGAGATTTTAGGTGTACTCACTTTCCATACGGACATTCCCTGAATAAAGATGGTTTGACTCATGGCATTTTTACTTTTTTTTTTTTTTTGCGGTACTGGGGATGGAACTCAGGGGCATTCTACCTCCGAGCTACACCCCCAGGCCTATTTTTTATTCTTTATTTTGAAATAGGGTTTCACTAAGTTGCGGAGTGCCTCACTAGGTAGCTGAGGCTGGCCTCGAACCCGGATCCTCTGGTCTCAGCCTCCCGAATGCTGGGATTACAAGTGTGCGCCACCACGCCCAGCTCGGCATTTTTACTTTATGATGGCAAGAAAGCAATATGCATATGGCAGATACCATACTTTGGGCCAGGCGTGGTGATGTACACTCGTATCCCAGTACTTGGGAGGCTGAGTAGTTTCTTCTACTTCCCTCCAAAAATCACAGATGGTTATCTGTAGGTCTCCTCTGACTTTCTACTGTCTAGATCCATGCCAGTCAGACAGATGCCCTTAGCTAAAGAAGAAAAAAATCCTACCTAACCCATTCCTGATTTCTCTCCAAGTGGTATGGAACAAGCAAGCACACTACTTTCTTAATGCAATAAAATTTTAAATTTAAAACTGAATTTTTTTTTTAAATTCCTGTCTCTCAGTTGCTTCCCTAGCAATCTCTATGTTGTCTAATGATCCAGGTTTAGGAACTAAACAAGCCATTTATTAGAATCACCCTTTTAAAAAAAAAACAAGATGAGCTGAGCATGGTGGCATACACCTGTAATCCTAATGACTTAGGAAGCTAAGGCAAGAAGATCACAAGTTCAAGGTCAGCCTGGACAACTTAGGGAGACTTTGTCTTAAAATAAAAGATAGATAAATACATAAAGAGAAGCTGGGCATGGTGGCACATGCTTGTAATCCCAGCATTTGGGAGGCTGAGACCGGAGGATCCCGGTTCGCAGCCAGCCTCAGCTACCTAGTGAGGCACTCCGCAACTTAGTGAGACCCTATTTCAAAATAAAGAATAAAAAATAGGGCTGGGGGTATAGCTCAGAGGGAGAATGCCCCTGAGTTCAATCCCCAGTACCACAAAAATAAATACATAAAAGTAAAAAATAAAAAGAGCTGGGGGTGCAGCTCAGTAGTGGAGTGCCCCTGTGTTCATTCCCCAGTACTGCAAATAATAATATAAAAAGGTTAACTGAATGATTATGAGCAATACCATTCTTGGTTAAAATTTTATAATGTGAGTAATTAATAAATAAAACTAAACACAGATAAAGGAAGTCTTCATCTCTTTCCTTGGAAGATGCCCCACAGCATGCCTTTTTTTTTTTTTTTTTTTTTTTTTTTTTTTTTTTTTTTTTTTGTGGGGTGCATTCCATAGCAAGATGTACAAATAATCTTGAATGATAAAATTTAAAGCAAACCCATGAATCAAAATTAGCAAAAACAGGAGTTGGGGGTGTAGCTCAGTGGTAAAGCATTTGTCTCACACACATGAAAACTTGGCTTCAATTGCCAGCACCTATCTCCTACCCACTCCCCCCCAAAAAAACTAGATGAAAGCAGAAAAGTAGGTTAAAGGAACTTAACTTCGCCTTCCTTCTTACCATCAAGGTAAGTGAGAACCCAGAAGGCATCTGTGAAGTTGTGAGCAGTCTCAATTAACAGTAGAAGAAAATGCCAAATGACACTGAAAATTTCTCTGAGAAGCAACACAAATGTGAATATCCTGGGACAGAGAAAACCACACCAAAGCAGGTAATGGTTAAGAATGGTTAATAGCGAGGCGTGATGGCACACACCTGTAATCCCAGCACTTGGGAGGCTGAGACAGTAAGATCGAAGGTTTGAGGACAGCCTCAGCAAGCAATGAGACTCTCATCAACATAGTGAACCCTGTTTCAAAAATAAAAATAAAATAGGGCTGAGGTATAGCTCGGAGGTAGAACGGCCCGGGGCTCAATCCCCAGTACCAAAAATAAATAATATAAATGTCTATGTGTCAGCCGGGCGTGGTGACGCACGCTTATAATCCCAGCATTTGGGGGGCTGAGACCAGAGGATTCTTGTTCTCAGCCAGCCTCCGCTACCTAGTGAGGCACTCCGCCACTTAGTGAGACCCGGTTTCAAAATAAAGAATAAAAAATAGAGCTGGGGGTATAGCTCGGAGGTAGAACGCCCCTGAGTTCAATCCCCAGTACAGCAAAACAAAACAAACAAACAAATGTCTATGTGTCCAACTGAGGAAACTAAGGTGACACACACTGCCCCACTGCCAAGTAAACAGTGCCTCTCACTAAATCCAGGTTGCACTGCAGAGGTCATTTTAAAAAGGGCTCATTTACTTACTATTTTTCTGATAAAAGCTAAAAGTCTTTGGCTTCAAATGCTGATCTAGAAGACAGAGTCAGAAATAACGCTTCCCAGGTCTATTTCTTTTGCATGGAAACTATTTCTCTACTTGGTGAAGTCATGAAGTGCTATTGATTTCAGCACGGGTGAGCAAGTCAACTGAGCAGGATGATGGGAAGTAAAAAAAATTCCACTGCCACCAGGACACCTTTGTTCAAAGGCCCACATCCTGTGGTCCTTTGTGGAGTTCTTAGAACAATGGTAAATGTAGTTACTGGCAACAACAAAAAAACCATTGTTTCTTTTCATTATTTCTCTTCCTGATGGTCTGGGAGTTCACAGTTTACATACAAGATAGAAACACAATAATAATAGTTTACACATGCATATTTAAAATAGATACACACTTACACATCAGCAGCACTAAACTTCAGAAACCATTTTTAAGAAAAGAATTGCCAAGTGTGACCAAAACACTTAGTCCTGCCTCTCGTTTCATTTCTGTCTTGGAATAAACTTTGCAACACATAGTGAGTGACTGGGACTTTGCAAATTGGATCTGAAATCCCTTCCTTTAGGACCAGACAGTACTATGACAGG
>PVLC010033909.1:0-17198 GCA_004027655.1 Graphiurus murinus | reverse complement strand
CTGATAGAGGGATTTTACACCCACTGTTCTGTCATTCTTCTTCAGATTAACACCCCTGGGTTGAAGTTCTGACTATGAACACCAGGCCCCCTAACTGGACCTACATACTACCTATTAAAAGGTTATAGTGCCATTTTCCACCATGATTAAAACTACCTAAACGGACTCATTGTTTCACGATGGCACTCTCTTCCATGTAGTGAATTTTAACTATAGATACATGGGTTCTGTCTAATTTTGAAAATAAAGCAATCTCCATTAGTCAGGAGATTATAAAATTACGTCACCAACTAATGTTCTCAGTGTTCTTTATGAGATACCCAATTTTGTTTCCAAATTCTATGTGCCATGGCGTACTAACCAATGTGTATAATTTAGTTCAATTAGAAATTTATACTGTAAATAAAACAGGTTTCATAAGTCACTTCAGACTAGTGTGGGTAGCAATGCAACTAAAAATAATAATTAAAAATTAAAGAAAATAATTAGCATGCCTTTCAGCTTTTAAAGTCAGACAGATGTTTTACTAACAGTTAGGAAAACTGGAGTAGTAGTTGCCGTGGGCCCAAACAAATGCATGTATTTCACTAATTTCTGTGTGGTACATATTTTTTTAAGAGGACCTGATATTTTTCAATGTGCAAAGTCAGGCCAAAAAATCCTTTAGTTTTCATTAGGTATATATGGAGTTATGTGCATAACATGTATGGATATGGTGAATGATTGAATTATAGTGTTTATAGCCGTTTTTCCAGCAGATTCTCTTGTCTCCATGAGAACGAGATGATGTTCCACAATTTAGATGGGAAAAACTGCCTTGAGCACAATGGAAATCATATCATTACTAATGGGAGTATCCATTACAAAGTAATGTTAGTACATCAGTGTGGATCCGAAAACAGTAGATGGGAGTAGATAGAAACTTCTAGGCTCAAGGCTTCCAACAATCTAAACACCTGTGATGGTTCAGAGATATAACTGCATGTATTCCAACGTACTACTTTTAAGATTGTGTTTGTTTTGTTTGTTTTGCAGTTCATAGCTCTATTAGTCAGATTGGAATATTTAGTAATGTCTTCATACTGATACTCACAAATTCTGATTAACTCTTGAGAGCAAGTAGACAGAACGGAGGGCCCCTGCAATGCTTCCTCCATGTTGCAGCATCCCTGGGTGAGGACAGGAAGAAACGCTCGGCTTTTTAGAAGTTCCAAACTGGTCTTCCAAAGACCAATATTAGCACTGTATTTCCCTTGTTAGTGACAGTGCAGTAGATGTTTTAAGACAACTGAGTTTGGATATTTTTAGAAGGGATCCTACAATCTTCAGTTAAGTCACAGCCTCTGTCACTTCCTATATTATTGTGAAAAGCCTGTTTTATTCATTCTTGGGTTTCCTTCGAATCCCAAAGTGGTATGAATTTAAAACATCTAAACCAAGCCAAATGTAGTGGTACATGCCTCTAATCCCAGTACTTGGGAGGCTGAGACAGGAGGATCGCAGTTTGAAGCCAGCCTCAGTAACTTAATGAGGCTCTCAACAACTTAGTGAAACCCTGTTTCAAAATAAAAAGCCTAAAGGGCTGTGGGTGGATATACCTCAGAGGTAGAATGCGCCCCAGTTCAATTCCTGGCACCACCAAAAACAAAAACCAAGCAAACAAAAAACTTCTAAACTATATTTTTCAGCCCTGTTTTCATTAAGCACTTGTTTAGATATGATATAAAACACACACAAACACACATGCATTGTGCATTAGCCTGTGCACAAAGCACATGTTCTATAGATTGAAAGAGAAGGAAAAAAAAATCAAAATAGTTAAGTGGAATTTGTTTTCCCATTCTAATAAAGGACCTGGTCATTTGGATTCCTTAATATCCAATCTTAACAAAATGCTAATAATGCTTTAAAGGCAGTAGTATAATTCCCCTGAATCAACTAAACTCTAATTTTACTAAAAAAAATAATCTAATAGGAATGAGAGGTAATAATATGTATAACATATCTTATAAATGGCATCTAAGACAAAACAAAATTACAATTATCTTCATTTCATGACGCAATAATTGTTGCCAGGAAAAGAAAATAAGGATGTGACAGCTTAAAAGTCTATCAACTGAAAATGTATAACCACGGCTGCTGAGAAATTTCATAACACATATTCCCCTTGTCTCCCCAAACAAACAACAGGCTGTGTTTCAAATGTGTTGGAAGACTACGAGAGAATTATTCTCTTTATTTTGAACTGTTTAAAGCCAGTGGAGTTTAGTGATAAATATTAACCTTCTCTTTCTACGTATGTAAGTGCAGGCTTTTAATTAAAACATAAACAAAAGAAAAAGAAAATATTTTTATTTATTAGGTATAGGCACACTAACTACGTATTCAAAATAAAAAGAGGCAAAAACATGCCTTTTTAGCACATTAATTATGATCCATCATTTACTCCATGTTTAGAACACACAAGGGGAAAATAACATTGGTACTCATAGGTATTCTAATGAGATTAGACATGAAGCTTTTGAAATAAACCTCAAACAGCTATTACCCAGCCTTATTACTGTTTAGTAGCTTCGATCACACAGCCATTTAGTCACAAATCTGTGGCCATAGACCAAATCCATACAGACTTCTAAAAGGACATAAACACCTCAAGGGACAAAAAAAAAAGATGCCTGGATCTCCTCGCCTGAGCAGGAGTTCAACTACTTCCCGTGGCAGTTTGCACACGTTTTCCAGCATGAATTTCACTTATTTAAACAGGTGAAAGTAATTAGATTTTTAAATGATCGTATTGTCAATGGGTCTGCACTCTGACAGAAAAATTCATACTGATTGTAAAACCCCTAAAACTCATAAAAAAAGGAATTTTGGGAAAAATGATTAGGGGCACATTCCTAAATTTCCACAAAAAATAGGGAGAGTGAACTATCTTTTTCTCTCTCTTATTATTAGTATTTTTTTTGTATGACAGGTCAAATCATCACAGACCATAAAGATAGAATTGTTTTGTTTTATTTTATTTTGGCAATTGGATGTGAGAAGTACAAAACACTTTCTACAGGGAAAATATGAAGCTACATTTAAAAAAAAGTAATTGACATTATGGCTGCTATCAATTGTACTGTGCTACAGCTTATTTTAAAAATTAGATTGAAACAACTTTAAAATCTTAGTAAAAGGCCATTGTTAGACCCTAGTGGTCTGAAAATGGTCTTTTAGTGATCTAAAGAGATTAATCTTCTCTAAACACAGAAGTCATTTCAATGTAAAAAATTATACAATGAAAACTGCAGAGCTTTAATTTCTGAAAAGCCCAGATAATTATATATTCCATGGCTCTCAGACTTCCTTACCAATAGTGGTACTCTACTTTTAACATTTCTATTTTACATTTGGTATTAGTCAAAACCCTGAATGGGTTCAAAAGGGCCATTTTTTAGTTCAACAGGAATTAGCTGTGTACATTCTATAATCTACTTGTTCTAAAACTGAAGTTTTGATGTATGCTGATTAATTAGGCTGAAAGAATCAAATATGTTTCTGCTGTATTAAATTAAACTCACCACTTTTAAAGTAGAAATGCATACAATTATGCCAAGGTTGCCTCTCATGAAATGTCTGAGATGACCAAATGAAATGTATACTGCATTTAAAGAAAAGAGTTAGCACTGGTTTGTTAAGTTGTCATTTTAAGTATAATAGTAATACTATTTTGTATGTGAGCTTCTGGACAGAAAAAAATTAAAAGTGAATCCCAGCTATGTTCATGTTAATTACATGATACAGCATGATTAGATAGGAGTAATTAATGCATGCTGAAGTAAACTGGGTTTGAAAGCTTACTCAACATTATGAAGCGCCCTTTTTGAAAGTAGTGAATAGCTTAATTTAATTTGTGCTGGTTAAAGCACACAGACTTCCAAATATCAAGACAATACTAAATTTACTCTTTTACCCAAATCATACTAATAAATGCAGAGGAAGAGATGTCTGAATGGCACTAGCCAAAGATTATGTGCTTGATTTAACATTTTTTTCACGATTAATATTCAGCACAGACTGATTTATTCTCATCAAAATCATCAATGCTCATGTGATTTTTACCCATCGCCTTTCTCAAAAACTAAATGAGACTGCTGCAAATCCAGAATGTCCTGAAAAGCTATGAAAATTTAAATATAAAGAATTAGGTTATATGAGAACAAAATGTGAAACATTTGTCAAACACAGTTATAAAATTTTAAGCCAAAAATGTTTAAAAGAGGAAGGTATTTTATCTATTATATAAAAGGGGAATTTTTCTGGAAGTAAGATTAATGACAAACTATATATCTACAATTGAATTGAGTATAAACAACCATGTGTTGTCCATTAGGAAGGCATTTGCTATGGGTTATTTTCCTAGCTATGGTGATGAATTTGCACCAATCCATCTACACAGTCTCACCCAGTTCTCCTTGTCACCAACTGCACACATTTGCCAGCCAGCTGGCTGGGGTGAGGGGGGTATCCTGTGCCAGGTAACAAAGAGAAGCTTGGGGCCTGCACCAGGTTAAAACCCATGACCTCTACTTCAACAACAACCTGGGTAGCTATGTGAGCCAACTGGCCACTAATTAAAATAAATGTATACTTTGCCAGGCTAGAAACACTTGCATTGATCTTCAGTATATGTGCTAAATGTTATGAGAATCAAATTTCATGAAATTCAATGCTACCATCATTATAGTGAGATGACTATACATTAGAAAGGGGAAGTGAGATTCAAAATGAAATTAAGTACTTAAGGCTAATTCGTAAATTCTAGATAGAGTTTTATTCCATTGGTTAAAGTCAACTTTAAATGGAAATGCCTCTTAAATGAGAAAGAACTGATATTTTTAATGAAAATTACTGAAGACATACCAGATTCTCTTACAGGAAAGAATTCAAAATCTATGGTTTAGCAATCATAAGTTTATTTCCTTATCATTCATGCAAAGTTTACTTTTTGAAATATACATAGACATGCATGCATGCACAAATACACATCAGCAATAGGGGAAGACATGAAAGAAGGCAACTTCTAACCAGAGGATAGCCTATGATAATATTATAAGCATTTATAATGTATCATTTAAAAAAGATCAAGTAAACGATATAACATGGAAAACATATATAGCCATAATTTGCTAGTTTCCTAGGTGTCTTTGTACTTTAAGGAGAATTGATTTAGTTGCCACCCCCTCTTGGATCTACATCTCTTTGTGTGTCTCTCTTCTTTCATTTCTAATGACATTCTTTTGAAAGGTGTGCTCAGAACCAGATACAACAATATGTATTTACTTTAATTAAACATAATTTTGATACATTTCTATTTTAAGGAACTTCTTATGCAACTGACACATTTTTTCCTCATAATGCTAAACTAAGCCATGTCTACTATAAGTCTTCCGAAAACCTGTATCTGATACTTTGTACTCAATGAAGTATTTATTCAAAACTCTGAGCCTCTACAACAACTGATCTTTAATTGCAATGATTTGTTAAAATGTCTTCTCCTCCAAACTTCTGAATCAGGAACATGCCTTATTCACCGCTGCCTCTTTAAATCAAGCCACGTGCTTTGCATGTAAAAGTTGCCTAATAAATGAACATTGAATAGAAGAAAGAATGGATGAGTCCCTATTAAGTTTTACTTTTTTGTTTTGGTCTATTATCTCATTGAGATCTACTTGAATAAGAATTATATTAACTATTCCTCCCACTTTTGTATCCTACTTAAATTTGATAGTCAGATCTGTATTTTTTTTTCTCATCTAAAGTCATTGATAAATGTTGAATATGAGAGGGTCTCTGGCATGTCAATCAAAGGCTTCTTTCTATTGTGTTAATATCCACCCACTAACAAGTCTGCACATCCAGGCAGCTTTGCTCCATCTTAATTCCGGTTTCTTTTTCTCTAACATGTCCACACAAATATTTTCAAATATTTTGTCAAAAGACTTCCTATAATTGGGATTAATTATATATACAGCATCCACTGAATATTTTATCGAAACAATAAGTCTGAGTTTTCATAGAACACTCTCAATAAAAAATATCTGGATTCCTAGAATTCCTACTTCTGAAGGCTGCAAACCTATTTAATCATCAAAAGCACTCGACCAAGATGGAATACCTTCTAAGTGTCCAGCTTCCTTACTTTTAAAAACATGCCACTTGGGCTTCCCTGCAGTGTCTTCATTCCTTCTGCTTTTAGCATCTCAAGCATCACCCACTTTCATTCTGGGACAGCCCTCAGTTTCCATCCTGCATCCATTATGAATTGGGATAGTAAAGTAGTTGAGTACTCTCCCACTATTGCTCACTCAGCTTAAATTCCTCTGACACCTGTTCTTCCTACTGCGCAAATTTTACCATCCTTGACAAAGAAGCAAAGTAGGACTTGAGGTCTATTTTGTTGCCATAATTTGTTAACATCACATCATGTGTCCTAAGAATTAAGCTTATCATTCTCTTGATTTGAATATAGTCCTCTAAAGAATTGCTTATATTTTCTTTGCCATCTTTGTCCATATTACACAAATCTCATGTATACTATCCATGACACCTTATGGTTATGAATTCCAACTTTCTATTAAACATTTAATTTAAGTTCACTGTAATTTAGCGCTCTCTCTCTCTCTCTCTCTCTCTCTCTCTCTCTCTCTCTCTCTCTCTCTCTCTCTCCTCCACTTTCCACCTCCATAACTCTTCCACCCTATCCCTCCTTCCTGACCATCATAGTTCCACCATACCAATATTGCAATTATTTTGTTACCTTTTAATATAGTTTTATTGTGCATTGTAATCATGCATCGTAATGAGGTTCAGAGTGACAGAAACATGCATGCACACAGTACTTGGTGTGTTTCCCTCTAGATCCCACTATATTTCCTCCCTTCCCAATACATATTGAGATTGATGTTGTTCACTTCACATATGTACACAGCATTGTTTGAACTGTTTCCTTCCTCAGTTCTCCTTTTCCCCCTCTCTAGCCCTTTGCACTTGTCGCCTTCCACTCTTCTAACCAGGATCTCACTTCCTTTATCTGGAGTCCCTTTTGTTTCCCAATTTCTCATTAGCTTACACATATGAGAGAAAACATACCACCCTCCACTTTCCAAGAATGGAAAATCTCACCTGCAAATGACATAATATTTTCTTCTTTATAGCTGAGTATTCTATGTATGTCTATATCAGTTTCGTTATCCATTCAGTCTGCTGATGGACACTTAGGCTGGTTCCGTAGTTTGACTATTGTGAACTGTGCTGCTATAAACATATATCCTAATTTATCACTACAGTATTCTGACTTCAATTCCTTTGGGAAGATTCCCAGGAGTGGTATAACTGGCTCGTATGGTGGTTCCATTCCCAGTCTTCTGAGGAACATGCCCACTAATTTCCATAGCTGCTATACTAATTTGCAGTCTCCCCAACAGTGTATGAAGGTTCCTATTTCCCCAGTTCTTTGCCAGCATTTATTATTGTTTGTATAATTTTACTTTTGAACTTTTCATCTTTTTATACCAGATTCCCTTTTAATGTTTTATCTCTTTGCTTACCTGAATCTTTATTATTACTGTAGCAGATCTATGTGACTACAAGAAATAATCAACAACTTAGACATCATTCACATTTCATAGCTCATTCTACTTTTCAATCTTTATCAAGAATTAGCAATCCATTCTTGGAAAAAGTGCATTCCTTAAGTGACTCTGCTGCTTAATTATAGTGGTTTTTTACTTTGATTTTTCTAATACTTAACACAAAAAAGTTTTTAGTAATGTGTGACATTTTAATTAATAACAATACCAAACAGCATGAGAAGGTTTTCAGACACTATCAAATGTTAAACTTGCAGAGTTTCATGAATGTATACTGATTCATATAAAAATTGTTACTGAAATTTCTGTAGAAAAAATAAGTTGTTGTCATCTTTTTTACCCATAAAGTTTTTCTGCTGAAATAACTTTTACAATTTGAGTGTTCTTAGGCATAGAAGTATCACATTAGAGTGAACAAATTGTCTTTGAAGTCTCCTTTCCTAAAGCATTTAGTCTCTTTTGGACTATACCGAGGATTTTCTTCCCTGGCCATTTCACACTCTAATTTAAAATAGAAACTATATTTCAATATTCTCTTTCCTTTTACACTTCCAACCATTCTTTTATATTGGACAGAAAGAATTAAATCCATTGAGGCATTTCCCTGTATGTTTTTCTTTACTTTCTTACATGGGACTGAAATCAATTCTTAATTATCCTAGGCAAATTGTGCTTTCAAGTTCTTATTGACATTTAAGACCAAATATAATTTATTATATAGTTTGATCATGATTCAAGTACTGTCCCTAATGTTTATTCATATTTCCTCAACATTTCTCTGATGGGAGATCCATTGAAACCAAAACATTGCTCTAGCTAAAGAAAGAGAAAGGATCTGGAGAGAAGGGAAGGAAGGGCAGATCTATCTTTTTTGGTGATGATGGTGTCTATCAGTGTGTGTCTGTCTCAATGAGACCCAGAAAACTAGAAAATTACCAGACTTCCTATTAAAGCTTAAATATATCTTCACTGTTCAGTCTTAAAACCATAAAGTAGGTAGAATCCTTTGTTCACAGAACACCAGACACTATTCAAACCAAACTAAAACAATATTTGTTTAGTTTGCCAAGTTAGATTACATGTTCCTCTGCTTGTGTTTATTAGCTGGAATAGTTAAGAGGTGATTATATTCTTTATAACAGACTATATCTTAGGCTTTATCTTATACTATAGACTTAATATCTTAGACTATATTTTATACTGCAAATATTATGGTATCTTTCCAACATCAATTTTCCATTCTTCTCGTAACTAATTTTTGGGGGCTGAAAATTGCATAATAGTATAATTTTGGATCCAAGCTCAGAAAACCTAGTTTTCAGGCTTAAGGATGAAGGAACTTTACTTTCACATAATACAAAGTTCAAAAATACCAGGAAAAGTTTGAGAGTAGTTTGGTTTTGGCCTGGCATAGAGGCACATCCCTGTAATCCCAATGACTCAGGAGGCTGAGACAGGAGGACTGCAAATTCTAGGCAGTCTGGACAACTTAGAGATACTAGTAAATAAAAAGTAAAAAGGGATAGGGAAGTAGCTCAATGGTAGACTTCCCATGGGTTCAGTTGAGAGAGAGAGAGAAATAATATGAATGAGAATGAATATAAGAATTGAGGGTTTATTCTAAATCTGGTTTTACTCAGTCAAAAGCTAGGTACTAGAAGAAATCAAGGCACAAATCCTTCTTTTCTGTTGAAAAGGATGAAAAGAATGGAAGGGGAATTAGGAGAATGAAACATGTCTCTTGCTTTCTTCAGAGTAAGGAAGAACCTTCCTCCAAGCCTCTGGCCAACCTCTCCTCCTTTCTCATTGATCAAGTTAGGTAGCATCAATATCTGAACCAAATGTCAGCAAGAACAATAAGATTAGTATAATTAATTCTACCAATTGTTTTGCTGTGATTCAGTAGAATATACAGGAAAATAAATATAAAAAATATGTTAAGGATGATCATCCATTGATTCCCTATGGAGTCAGTGTATTTGGAAACAAATTACTTAGGGTATCATGTTTATGTTCATTGAGACTGGAGAAGGTATTTACTGTGGGCTTTAGAAAAGATCCCATTTCTAAGATCTCTAGAAACTGTCCATTGTTTTTCTCTTAAGATGTGGCCAAAGAACTATGTAATTGCTAATTGCTAGTCACTTTGCAACAACGACAGGGAGAGAACTTTGGGATAAGCCTTAGGAAAAGGCTGATATTACGGAGAAGAGTAGATATGGCAGACAAAGTGGGCAGATCTTTAATGACATCACTGAACCAATAAAGCTAACTAACCTTCAAAACCAACCTAATTTTTGGTTTTTAAATGATCAAGTAACAACTCTCCATTTCTCTCTCTCTCTCTCTCTCTCTCTCTCTCTCTCTCTCTCTCTCTCTTTTTACCATTTGACTGGATTTTCTATAACTTCAATTTATCCTACAAAGTAGCAGTCCTCAATTATTTAACTTTGGAGCAGCAATTTTTCAAGTCAGGGTACTGTTTTATATTGACCAAGCACCCAAAATATATGTAATCAGATATATTATTATGAAAAATTTCCAGCAAGTGAGATTCTATCCTTATAGTGCTATCGAGTTTTCAAATGGCCAAGAAAACTTCTGATGGCATTCTGACATGGAGAGTTAGTCAAGCTCTTAGAAAAAGAGCAATAATCTAGCTAGTACATCCATATCTCTTCTTAGCAATCCTGAGAACTGATTAGAGCTTCTCAACTTGACTCACTCTCCCACGTTCTTCCCCTATAATATGGATAAATATCAATGGCCTCAGGCCTAGGGAAATGCTTGAATAACGACTATGGACTAGCTCACCTTACCATATTTCTAAATAGATTCAGAAAGTATAATTCAAAAAGCATCTACATTCACAAAATGCCATTTATTTGTTTTAAATAATTATCATTATTTGGCTTTGACAAAAACATTAGAAGGATGCATGTATTTTAATAGCATAAGTGCTGAAAATGTTTCTCTGATACTCTGACATTATGTAAGAAATCTGCAGGAATGTGTGGTACTCACAATGCTTTCTGTGAGCTTGAACCCTGGCTTTCAAGCTTGCTAATATTTACGCATGTGATACCTGTATTAATAGCAACTGGCAATCATTCCTCACCCTCCAGCTGAGGAGGTGTTACTTCCTGGAAATATTTCCTTGAGGAGCCTTTTCCTGGAGTCCTCACTTAATTTCTCAATTGTACATTTTTAAATTTATTCACACAGAGGCCACTTTCTGGCTGTACCATCTAGCCTGACCCTGAATTAACAGAATGGCCTTTATAACATGTAGCTTATAACAAGATGATTAGTCATTTCATGAAATGATTTCCCAGGTTAGTCACCAGACCAACTTGTGCCACACACAAAATTAACAATATGCAAAATATGTGGTAAGGCTAAAATCAGCTAACTGAAACTGGAAATTACTCCAAGAAATACATTTTATTCATTTATTTACTTGCCTATTCACTTATTTATTACTATGAAAGAATAAGGCTACTTTTTATAACTTACATCTTCTTAGGGGTAAAAGCCCGTCAGTCCTATAAAACTCAGTGGAAGCACATAATTAGGTAATAATAGTAATGAAGATAATGATAACTATGAGGAGAGCACCTGACTAATTTAAATGATTTTTTAAAAGTCAGAAATTATTCAAATTAGGGCAGAAGTGGTATGAACAAAGTTGACTCTAACCTTAGAATCTTGGCATCTAAAATCTCGAAATGCCAACAAAATGATTATCCATGTTAAAAAGTTAACGGCCAAAATGAGAGATGTAGGAATTTCAAGTCACAAGAAGAAGATAAGGGCATTTTACAAGGGTGAAGATGTGCTGCTCCCACGGGTCTGATAAGCCAAGCTGCTCATGCCTCCCTCTCCTCACCCAGTCCTGGCCATCACCTTCAACTAGTACAGCATCTGTTCTGAACAGACACACAAAGTCTGGTTTGTCTTCCAACCGATACACAGGATCAAAGGTTAGCGATGTTTTAAAACTACATAAATGACTTGCTGCAGGTAAAAATCGGCACTCTGACATATTTCAGTTCACTGAAATACAGGTCCAAAATGCACTCTTCCTTATGATTCCAAAGTATTCCTCCCAAAGTCATAGAAAACAGAAAAACATCTTCAGAGAAATTATTAGCCTTAATTTCTGACCTAACTGCATTGTTTTTTGAAAATGAGTTCTATATTTCTGTTCCTCTAGAACAAAGGTAAACATTACACATATGGTCACTGGATATTCTGGTACCTTTATAGCACAGGATCCAAGCCTAAAAGCCCAAAGTAGCTCCAGCCTCCCCATGGGACAGGTAAATCAAAGCAAGGGCCAAGTTTGATCTCATTCCAGACCTGAACCACCTATGGAGGTCAAACTAAGCCAGTACTCGCTGACTCCACAGACAGCCCACAGAGGTCAGGCTGACGCTCAGTTCCCTAGGAGCTTGGCATGTTCCTAAAAGAGTGCCTATTATTTTTATTTTCCTAAATTTTGGAAGTGAAGGAGGGCTACACCATTCAAAAAAATTTAAAAAAAAACACAAAATTTTTAAACTAGCATAATACTCAAAAATCAGAGAATATAAGTTAATATTAGTTACAGATATGTTATATATTATAAAATTATGTGAATGACATAATCATTTTCTCAAAGATCAAAATTCAAGTTTACCAATAGTGACAGGAAAAGTAATAGCAATGCTTATTTATTTATCATCATAAAATAATTTTAATTTCCATAACCTATCATGTCAAAATATCCCATATTTTTTACAAAAACTATAAGAAATGTCATTTCACATATGCATTTATCATGAATTTATGATTTCAGA
Organism: Graphiurus murinus; assembly: GCA_004027655.1. Classification (NCBI taxonomy): domain Eukaryota; kingdom Metazoa; phylum Chordata; class Mammalia; order Rodentia; family Gliridae; genus Graphiurus; species Graphiurus murinus. Next base: position 4,720 of record PVLC010033909.1, on the reverse strand, counting down.
ACTTTTGCTTTATTTATTTATTTATTTATTTATTTATTTATTTGGTAATGGGGATTGAGCCCAAGAACATTCTACCTCCTAATTATTCCCCTAGCCCTCTTTTATTTTGAAACAGGGTGTCATTAAATCATCGAGGGTCTTATTAACTTGCTTAGGCTGGCCTTGAACCTATGATCTTCCTGTCTTAAACCCCCAGGTACTAGGATTACAGGCATGTGCCACTACACCTGGAAAATGATTTCAGAACTTTTAATAGGTTAAAAACAACTGAGCAAGTACTTGCAGAAATCATTACTTTCTTTAACAAACTTGTAATATGGGGCTGGGGGAGATGTCATCCAGAAACTTGCATATGAAAGGATAAGATATCTACAAAATCCAAGAGATCTTTGCTATTTAGATGGGAGAAGTTTATTTCTTCTCCTTGACAATCTAGGTAAGGGGAGGAAAGAACACATATGAGGATACATATATGTAAGAGAATATATATGTATATCCAGAAAGTCCCATGATCTGCCATCTGCAAATTGAAAAACGAGGAAAGCCAGTGGTGTAATTTAGTCTTGAGTCTAAAAGTCTGCTAACTCAGATGTGTGGGAGAGTGTAGCTTCAATGGCATAAGTCCTAAACTATATTCAAAGGCCCATGAACCAGAAGCACTGATGTCTGAGGGCAAGAAAAGATGTATATCCTAGATCAGGTCCTTAACAAATTGGATCATGTCCAATGTGACTGGTGATGGTAGATCGATCTCTCTCTCTCTCTCTCTCTCTCTCTCTGTTCTCAAGTATACTAATTAAAAAGCTAATCTCTTACGGAAACACCCTCACAGATGCACCCAAATAAATGTTTATCAGCTGTCTGGAATTCCTTATTCCAGTCAAGATGACAAATAAAATTAACCACTATAAAAGTAAAAGTTAATATAGAAAAGGAAAATGGCTGGGTGAAACTGATGATTAGTCAATATGTAGGGGAAGCAGAAAGGTGAAAGATTTGATGATAAACATGATGGTTAGAAAACGATTTTTTGGTTTAGGTAGTGAAGGTGTTTCAAATAATGACACAGCTCAGGTGTCATAAGAGTGAGCTGACTAAAGTAGAGTAGAAATGACAATGATCTGAACTAATTAATAGACCATCTCACGGTTGTAGGAGATGGGTCCAATGCATGAACTCAAAATCACCAATTGTGTTGGTGAGATGTGGAGTGGGGAAGACCATGAACTAGATACAAGGATATTCAGTGAAGGTGTGAAGCGACCTCCAGGCAATGGCTATGGAGAGGAGCCGTAGCAGGTGATCCAGCAGAATGCCTGATAAGGACTGGATTTTATAAAAAGAGTCATTTCTTTAGAAGGAAGTTCCAGAAGTACTCTGTGATCACTTATAAGGTCTACAGAGAATGGTGTTACCCATGAAAATGCCAATGCTTTCAGATGATTTTTAAAAGGGACTAGAGTGGACTGAATGTTATTTTATTCCATGATGATTTACATCCCCATGTAAATTCCAATCTGCTTTCATAATGGAAAAGGGGCTGGAATGTTCTGAATTGTGCTTAAAAGTATATGAATTTCATCTTGAATTTAATGATGGTTTTAAAGAGTGAGAGCTTGTGTAGGATCCTTGGATGACCCTGCACCTGCCTTCAAACTCTGTGATGGATAGAACTTCTCATAAAGAAGAGATTCTAGTGTAAATTAACAAGCAGTGGGAGAAGAAGGGTTATCTGAGGAAAAGCTTGTGAAAGAAGGGAGCCCTGGAAAAAACTGTCCAGCATAAATAAGAAAATAAGACTTCAGATAGCTAGCTTGATAAGAAGCATTTGTTTTTCACCAATTAAAGCACTGATATTTCCTTCATGCCATGGTAGTACTAATTATGAAACTTTTTGTCTGTATGGCTAAAGGACTATCTATGGCGAGTTAGTTTAAAGATGATGAGTATGGAATCTATGAAAAACTCCTCACCCAGGCTATAAGGATTAGTTACTTCTACAAAGCATAATCTCAGTCAGGCATGATGGCACATACTTATAATTCCAGTAGTTGGGAGGCTGAGACAGGAGGATTGCAGGTTGATGGCCAGCCGCAGCAACTTGTGAGATCCTGCTTCAAATTAAGAATAAAAAATAAAATAGTACTGGGAGTGTAGCTTGGAGGTAGAACATCCCTGGGTTTAATCCCCAGGACCTCAAAAACAAAGTTAAGCATTACCTCATCACAGATACAGTAAGAAAACTTCTTTCTCTGTGTTGACTGGACTGAAGGATTCAGGAATACATTATCCTGGTCATTCAAGTAGGACTTTGTGATTACCAGCTTGAAAATTTGTATTCTGTCAAGAACCTTGTAAACACAAATTTAGAATACAAATATAAACTTAGAAATATTATAATTATGCTAGTTCTAAGGGCAATTGTTATGGGAAGAATTTGTCTCTCTTCTTCCCTCTCCCCAATTCCTATGTTGAAGTCCTAACCTCCGTTACTTCAGAATGTTACTATTTGGAGACAAGATCTTTATAGGGCTACTTTAAAATGAGGCATTAGGGCAAGTCTTTATTCACCATCACTCTGTCCTTATGAGAAAAGGAAATATGGGCATAGACATGTACATACAAAGCTAATGTAAAAACACATGGAAGCCAAAGAGAAAAGCTTGGAACAAACCCTTTTCTCAGATAGACCTTAATCTCAGATTTCTAGCCTCCAGAACTGTGGAAAAATAAGTTGTGTTGTTCAAGCCACTTGGCCTGGAGAGTGTGTTAGAGTGATCCTAGGAAACTAACCTGGGAATTCACACTGTTGGGCTATGCTGCAGTGGCTGCCTCTGGGTTATTTGCCCAGAGGTTTTCTGTAACAAGGCTAATGCAGGCAAAGTGCAGGGACCCTGAAGCCAAAGTGCAGCAGATCTCTTCTAACTTTATGTACTTGAATTTCACCCATTTCAGACATGGAAATGAAATCTGTGTCCAATCTGTATATTCTATACATTGTCTTCCTATCCCAATATTAGAATGTTAGATATTACAGCCCTGAAACAACTTATTTTAGATACATGTTTGTTTCATTTTGCCATATTTCTATCTAATCCATCTAATTATGACATTAATTTCAAGTATATCCTTAAAAATGAAGGAAAAATATTTAAACACTCATAGAGACTCTCCCATCTGTGCAATTAACATTCATTCTACATTGTAAGATAAAACAATATAGACTATGCTTTCTGTCTTAAGAAGCCAAGATTTTAGGTTTTACATACAATTTTTGGAAACTAGCACTTTATCATACATTTTTATAATGATAGAGAAATATATTTGATAAAACTTTTAAGTACATAAATAATAGGGCAAAGTATATTCGATAAAAGTTTTAAACATAGGATATAAGCACATGAAATTGTAGTAAGTTGTAGTCTTCTATTATTTAAAGTCTCTTGTTTCCTGTTTTCTCTCACTTTCCCATATGAGCGAAGTTATTGGACCAACTCTTGACTTCTGAGACTAACTGATCTCGCTTAGCATAATATTCTCTAGTTCCATCCATTCTCCTGCAAATGACATAATTGTGTTCTTTATTTTTGGCTGAATAAAATTCCATTGTGTGTATGTATCACATTTTCTTTCTTATACACTGTTGGTAGGATTGTAAATTACTGCAACCAATATGCAGATCAGTATAAAGGTACCTCAAAAGACAAGGAATGGAACCACCATATGACCCAGCTATACCACTCCTCAGTATCTTTCCAAAAGAATAAAAGTCAGAATACTATGGTGATTGATATATATTCATGTTTATAGCAGCATGACCAACCTAGATGTCCATCAACAAATTAAGGAAATGTGGCTAGTTTTTTGACAGGCATTATTTATTCTGGTTATATAGTTCTACACAGATTCTTAGTGATATTTTATAGTCATTGTCTCTTTGTATTAATAGGGAATGCTGTTTCATAGCACTTGATTGAAAGATACCCCAAAGTCCAACTATGGTTACCCTTTGAAATAACCCTAATCAATGTGTAATTCAAAATTATACAATTATCTTATGATTCTGAAACATTATAAGTGTAACAAATCAGATTAACCTAGGATTTTAGACACTAATTGACTTAATTAATAAACCCAATGCATACCAGTGTGCCTCTCCATAAATTATTATTTCTTCTATTTTCATATTTAATTGACTATAAAACATGGCAACTAATACATGAGCAAAGGGCTAATGCAAAAATGCACCTTTTTTTGCAAATTAAGTGAAACAGTTAAAGTATATGTTAAGAATTATCCTGATGTTTTTTTCCCCCTGATGGTCTTTTAATAAAATCTTAGAAACAATTTTAGTATATTTTAAAATATAATACACTAAAATATCCACTACCAAAAAGATGGAATGATAAAAACTAAGTATTTGTAAAAAAAAATCTATGAGAAAGATAGCAAAAAGGTACAAAATAAGGGTTTTGGAGGGGTTTCTCTCTCATCACCTTATTGATTTGTAACTATGGCTCATTACTCAACCTCTCTAAGCCTCATCTTCCTTGTCACAAAACAGAATCATATTTCCTCTCTCAAATTATTGTTAATGCTTTATATTTTAAGTTTTACTATTTACTCCCACATCTTCCTATTATCAAACACTATGCTTTCATTCATTTACAGAAATGTATTGATTATTCAAAGTCATTTACTGTTTGCTTCAAATAACTTG
>PVLC010033908.1:0-17167 GCA_004027655.1 Graphiurus murinus | reverse complement strand
AGGCCGCCACTTGGTGTATAGTAAGTGCTTACTAAGTGCTGTTGAATTGAATAAATATTTGGTGAATGAGGATTAAGGCAATGTGGAATTAAGGCAAGGATGAGCCGTTCTCAGCTGGGTGGAAATGAGTGAGGTGAACTTCTTTTTCTCCCGTGGTGTGTGTGTGTGTGTGTGTGTGTGTGTGTGTGTGTGTGTGTGTGTGTGTGTGTGTGTGTGTGTAGTCCAGGGGCATTCTACCAGGTCTCACTAGGTTGATGAGAGTCTCACTACTTGCCGAGGCTGTTCTCAAACCTGCGGTCCTCCTGTCTCAGCCTCCCAAGCAGGGGGATTCCAGGCATGCACCACCACGCCCAGTTTGGTGTGAACTTCTCTGAAGGGCAGTCTCCGGAGTCACTGAACGTGCTTTGAACAGTGCTCTCCTGTTGATGCAAAACAACCCAGCCTGCAGGTCGTGGGGCCTGAGGGGCGGGGGGCGGGGGGCGGGGGACTTGTCCTCTAACTACCTAGGACATGGCGTCTTGCCCGCTCACGGGGAGCGAGCAAAACCTGAGAAGCTGTCTGCGCCTTGGCGCCCACATTTCCTCTAATGCTACCGTGAACTCCATCGTGGCTATTTGATGACGATGTTCTTACATCAAGTCCCCCTCACTTAGAAGCAGTGTTGCCTATGCTTGCTCTCTCCTGGGGCACAGGAGCGTTAAAGGGCTGCAAAATAGACAAGCCGTATATTACGTATATTACGGCAGAAGGTTCAATCTGGAACAGGCGAGGGAGACTTGTCCGCTAGGGGGCAGGATTGCCCAACGAGAGATGAGAGTCTTTGCTGAGGGCGGCTCTCCTGGAGTACATGACCCAGGCTCTTCTTAAGACCAACGCGCACAAACAATGCTCTGTTCTTTTTTCTCCAAAGACCCGTGAGCAGTTAAAAACATGTCAAAGAAATCTGTATGCACAAGACCTTTAAAAGTGTCTACCGACTGTTTTTAATACATTTTTTTTTTTTTTTTCAGTACTGGGGATTGAACTCAGGGGCATTCTACCTCTGAGCTACACCCCCAGCCCTATTTTTTATTCTTTATTTTTGTAACCGAGTCTCACTAAGTTGCAGAGTGCCTCACTAGGTAGCTGAGGCTGGCTGCGAACCCGGATCCTCCAGTCTCAGCCTCCCAAATGCTGGGATTACAAGTGTGCGCCACCACGCCTGGCTTTTAATACATTTTTAAGGAAGGACTCCCCTGCCCTGCCCCTTGCTGCTTTTATGAGTTGGTGGCTCCGTATTGTCTCCGATAAGGAAGTGATCCTTTTCCCCCCCGAAGAAGCTGTTCTGTATCAACACTGCTGGACCAAGCAGCCCTGGGCATGGGGTCCTCTCAGGAGTCAGGAGCTGCAGAGATCCTTTCTGGGGAAACCCACTGAATTAGGAACTCGGGATCAGGCCTCAGTTTCTTCCGAGTGGAAACATCACCGGTTCGAGGGTCCGCTGAGGGCTCTTTGAGATGACACTGGTGAGGTAGAATAGAAGAAATAAAAATTTAGGCAGAAAGGAGACAGATTGGGAGGGAAAAGGAAAAATATAGTTTTAAGATCTGGAGAGAGCCGGGTGTGGTGGCACACGCTTGTAATCCCAGCATTTGGGAGGCTGAGACGGGAGGATCCAGGTTCGCAGCCAGCCTCAGCTACCTAGTGAGGCACTCCGCAACTTAGTGAGACCCAGTTTCAAAATAAAGAATTAAAAAATAGGGCTGGGGGTGTAGCTTGGAGGTAGAATGCCCCCGAGTTCAATCCCCAGTACCAAAAAAAAAAAAAAAAAAAAAAGAAAAAAGAAAAAAGAAAAATAAAATAGGGCTAGGGGTGGAGCTCCGAGGTAGAATGCCCCAGGCTTCCATCTGCAGTACAGCAAATAAATAAATAAACAAACAAACAAATAAATAAATAAACAAAGGGCTAGGGGTATAGCTCAGAGGTAGAATGCACCTGAGTTCAACCCCTAGCATAATTCCCCCTCCCAAAAAAAAAAAAAAAAAAAGCAGGCCAAAGATTTCTCGAAAGCTCTGCTGGGGACATCCACTTCCCTCTCAGCGGACACAACCGAGGCACGTGGCCACCTCTGGATGGCGAAGGGGAAGGAATGGCTACTTGTGGTAGCCATTTGCCTCATTTTCTGCTGTAATGGCTACCACAGTTTTGGGCTACAAAGGGCCCGCCCTCCGCAGCTTGCCCTGTGGCTAGGGATGGCGTCGGGCCAGGTTCCTGGCACAGCCTCCTGGCCCCTTTCTGCACCAGCCTGCACCAGCCGCAGTGCAGCCACCGACAGGGAGCAGCACTCCAGGTGTGCTGGGAGGATGGGCAGGGATACAGCCCTAGACCATTATGTATATGAGAGAAACGAGGGCCCTTTTGGATACGGCTTTGCTAATAACGAGCTTTTGCTCTAATTAAAACAACAAGCTTCTGGTGTCTCCTGAAAGCGACTCTAATCACGCTAATCTAGACCCACGCTCTCTCAAAGCCTTGCAGGGCGGCTTGCAGTTCCTTTTAAAGAGGCACTTTCTAAAAAAAAAATACAAAAACAGAGCCGGGCATGGTGGCACACGCCTGTAATTCCAGCATTTTGGAGGCTGAGAACAGAGGATCTAGGTTCGCAGCCAGCCTCAGCGACTTAGTGAGGCACTCCGCAACTTAGGGAGACCCTGTTTCAAAATAAAGAATAAAAAATAGGGCTGGGGGTATAGCTCGGAGGTAGGATGCCCCTGAGTTCAATCCCCAGTACCGCAAGAAAAAAAAATTAAAATAAAAAAAAAATAAATAAAGAGGCATTTTCTGCGCTATGGCTGGTTACTGGTCCGATTTGAGTCCTGAGCCCGAATCTCCCTGTTGCCTGCCAGTCTGTGTGACAGGTGGGGGAGGATAGTATTTTTTTTTTTTTCGGTACTGGGGATTGAATTCAGGGGCATTCTACCTCCGAGCTACACCCCCAGCCCTATTTTTATTCTTTATTTTGAAACAGGGTCTCACTAAGTTGTGGAGTGCCTCACTAGGTAGCTGAGGCTGGCCTCGAACCCGGATCCTCCGGTCTCAGCCTCCCGAATGCTGGGATTACAAGTGTGCGCCACCACGCCCGGCTGGAGGATAGTATTTGGAAATGGTAGTGGACATCTTTTTGCCCTCGGATGCATCCTTTGGGTAGGTTTTTGTGGTCTCAGGTTTTTAAGGGATGAGATAGCAGAAAGAAAGCAAACCGGGGTTGATTTACCTTATGATGTGAGTCGATGGCACACCAATAAAAGCACATTAAAAAGAAAAAAAGAAAGAAAGAAAGCAAACTGGGGTCAGTTCTGCGCTTTGATTTTCTCTTTCTCTTTTTTCCTTCTCCTCCTCTTCTTCATACTAGGGATTGGACCCTGGGGCATTCTTCCTCTGAGTTACACCCACAGCCCTTTTTATTCTGAAACAGGTTCTTGCCAGGCGTAGTGGTGCAGGCTGGTAATCCTAGTACTTGAGAGGCTGAGACAGGAGGATCCGGGTTCTCGGCCAGCCTCAGCTACTTAGTGAGGCCCTCCGCAACTTAGTGAGACCTGTTTCAAAATAAAGAATAAAAAATAGGACTAGGGGTGAGCCCAGAGGTAGAATGCCCCTGAGTTCAATCCCCAGTACCGCAATAAATAAATAACTAAAGAGTTGGAGGTGTAGCTCAGAGGTAAATGCCCCTGGGTTCAAACTCTGGTGGACCCCTCCTGTCCCAAAAAAAGGTATCCTGAGAAAAGGAAGGAAAAAAGCAATTATTATTTCAAGTTCACAGAAATATTTGAACTTCTAAGAGATGAAATTATTTTACCTTACAAATTTTTCTTTCTTTCTTTCTTTTTTTTTGCAGTACTGGGAATTGATCCCAGGGGTAATCTACCAGTATCAAAAAAAAAAAAAAAAAAAAAGCCCTTCTGAGGCAGCCCAGCCGACTGGAGGATCACAGGTGTTTGCAGCCAGCCTCAGCTACTTAGTGAGGCCCTCTGCAACCGAATGAGACCCTGTTTCCAAACCAAAGAATAAAATCAGTCTGGAGGTATAGCTTGGAGGTAGAATGCCCCTAGGTTCCATCCCCAGTACTACAAAAAAAAAAAAAAAAAAGAAAGAAAAGAAACAGGATCTCTCTAGGTTGCTGAGGGTCTCGCTAAGTTAGTGTGCACTGGCCTTGAACCTGCTATCCTCCTGTCTCAGCCTCCCAGGTACTGGGATTACAGATGCGCACCACCACTCCTGGCTTGGGCTTTGATTTTCAAAAGCAGCCCTCGAGGTGTCAGCTGGCTGGGCAGGTGTCAGGGACATGCGGGGAACGAGGTCACCTCAGAGGTCATCTCAGCCCCCGCCCCTCAGTACCTGGCACTCTACAGCCCTGGCGAGTGGAGGGGACTTGGTTTCTGCCTTGGACAGGGTGTGACTTCGTGGTAGAGATGAAGGCAGGCCAAGGAGGAATGCAAGAATCAACAGGGCGTGTTTATTTATTTTTTGTTTTTGTCTTTTTGGTACTGGGAACTGAACTCAGGGGCATTCTACTTCTGAGCTATATGCACAGCCCTATTTTATGTTTTGACACAGGGTCTTGGTGAGTGGCTGAGGGTCTAAGTTGCTGAGGCTGTCCTTGAACCTGGTATTCTCCTGTCTCAGTCTCCCAAGAGGTTACAGGCATAGCCCACCACACCTGGCTCAGAGCTTTTTATCTTACACATTGAATTTTTTTTTTTTTTTGTGGTACTCGGGATGGAACCTAGGGGCATTCTACCTCCAAGCCACACCCCCAGCCCTATTTTTTATTTTTTTTTTGTGTGTGTGGCACTGGGGATTGAACTCAGGGGCATTCTACCTCCGAGCTATACCCCCAGCCCTATTTTTTATTCTTTATTTTGAAACCGAGTTTCACTAAGTTGCAAAGTGCCTCACTAGGTAGCTGAGGCTGGCCGCGAACCGGATCCTCCGGTCTCAGCCTCCCGAATGCTGGGATTACAAGCGTGCGCCACCACGCCCGGCTTTTTTATTCTTTATTTTGAAACAGGGTCTCTCTAAGTTGCAGAGGGCCTCACTAGGTAGCTGAGGCTGGATGCGAAGCTGTGATCCTCCTGTCTCAGCCTCCGAAGTACTGAGATTACCAGTGTGCACCGCCATGCCCAGCTACACATTGAATTTATTTTGTTTTTATTTTTTTATTTTTTTGCGGTACTGGGGATTGAACTCAGGGGCATTCTACCTTCAAGCTACACCCCCAGCCCTATTTTGTATTCTTTATTTTGAAACAGAGTCTCACTAAGTTGCGGAGTGCCTCACTAGGTAGGTGAGGCTGGCCGCGAACCCAGATCCTCCGTTCTCAGCCTCCCGAATGCTGGGATTACAAGCGTGCGCCACCACGCCCGGCTCACATTGAATTTATTGATGGATTTGTCTCTACTACATGAGCACTTCTGGACTTTGGTGCTGGGCTTGGCAAAGCACTGGGTATTGCAGCTACAAGGAAAGATGCAGGAGCAAAGGTCAGGAGATCATCCCTTCCTCCATCCTCTTGTCCAACCAAGGACCCTAGCTGGCCACAGTGGCAGGTCTTGATGCTTGGTCATCTGTAGAATATTGGGATATAATAATATGATGGGAAATGTAGACTCTGTACTAAAATACTGGTGACCTCTGCTACTCTGTTACTGATTTCCAAAGTGTTTTTGTAGCTTTGCGTAGGGGTACCCTGGTCAGAGGAGGGGTGCATGGAGTATTTGCTGGAGGAAAAGAGGGATATGAGGTTTCCTAATGGTTTAGCCTTCATCTGCTGGAGGTGACCATCAGTGAATAGATCTGGTTGGCATAGTCGTGACTTTCTATATTTATTTATTTATTTATTTTTGTGGTACTGGGGATTGAACCTAGGGGCATTCTACCTCCAAGCTACTCCCCCACCCCAGTCCTATTTTTCTTCCTTATTTTATTTTATTTTTTTGGTTCTGGGGATTGGACCCAGGGGCATTCTACCTCCAAGCTACACCTCCCGCCCCCATACCCCAGTCCTATTTTTTTTTTTTTTCCGGTACTGGGGATTGAACTCAGGGGCATTCTACCTCCGAGCTACACCCCAGCCCTATTTTTTATTCTTTATTTTGAAACTGGGTCTCACTAAGTTGCGGAGTGCCTCACTAGGTAGCTGAGGCTGGCCGCGAACCGGATCCTCTGGTCTCAGCCTCCCGAATGCTGGGATTATAAGCATGCGCCACCACGCCCGGCCCCAGTCCTATTTTTATTTACTTATTTATTTTATTTTTTTGGTACTGGGGATTGAACCCAGGGGCATTCTACCTCCGAGCTCCACCCCCAGCCCTATTTTTCATTCTTTCTTTTGAAACAGGGTCTCACTAAGTTGCGGAGGGCCTCACTAAGTAACTGAGGCTGGCCCCTCTTCTCTCTCTGCCTCCCAAGTACTGGGATTACAAGTGTGCACCACCACACCTGGCTCCCCCAGCCTTTTTTTTTTTGCAGTACTGGGGATTGAATCCAGGAGCATTTTTACCTCTGAGCTATACCCCCAGTCCTATTTTTTAATTATTTATTTTGAAACAGAGTCTCACTGAATTGCAGAGGGCCTCACTAGGTAGCTGAGGCTGGCCATGAACCCGGATCCTCTAGTCTCAGCCTCCCAAGTACTGGGATTACAAGCGTGCACCACCACGCCAGGCTCCCCCAGCCCTGTTTTTAATTCTTTATTTGGAAACAGGGTCTCACTAAGTTGCGGAGGGCCTCACTAAGTAGCTGAGGCCGGCCGCCCACAGAACCTGTGATCCTCTTGTCTCAGCCTCCCAAGTACTGGGATTACCAGCGTGCGCCCCCACGCCCGGCTTGTGGTTTCCTACTTAGAAGTGACCAGGCGGTCAGCATTGGAGTAAACCTGAGGGCAAACGCCTGTGTAGAAAGGGCCTCAAGGACTGGGGTAAAGCGAACCATCGGCTACAGGTGAATGATGCTGATTTTGCACTAAAAACAGCTTTCTGTGAAATTTTATGGCTTATCTGAGAGCCATGCTAAGGGTCGCATAGTAAAGGGTGAAAATAACTTGCTGGGATCTCACTTCTTACCCTTAAAAAGTCACTGATTAGCAAAACAGCAAACAAATAGCTTTCACGTAAGTCGGCAGCAAACCCCTTGATATAAACAAATTATCCTGGTGGCGCAGAAAACGGCCTCAACCCTGGATGGTTTGCCATAATAATCTGAGCTCTTGTAGGTACCATGGGTGGAATTTTATTTTCTCTCAGAGCAGGGAAAGCCTTTGGTGCGGTGCCCCAAGTCATAACGAAATTCAGAAGCTGTAAAGGGAAGTATTGATAGATTCGGCTTCACACAAATGGAAATCTTCTGTATGTCAGTCATACCCGAAGCAAATTTAAAAGGCCGACCACAAAATAACCATCAAATTAAAATATGAATCCAATCTTTAACCTGGCAATTTTCTACAGCTACGAAAAATATTTGCAGTGTACTGCGGTGGGGGCTGACAGCTGCTGGCCTCTGAAATGGACTTTCTAACTGCAATGGATTTCTAGGGAGGCCGGGGTAGAGCCCAGGCAGTGCCCGTGACCCCTGACTCCTGAGCTCCCAGGCTCCTCCCCCTGAGTGTGGGCGGGGCATGTGACTCGCTTCTAACCAATGGGGTTTGGCCGAGGCAGGAGGATTTACATGAATGTTCTTTGGATGATTGCACTTCACAGGTAGGATGCTATCTTAGTTTTTTTTTTTTGCTTTTTACAAATTGAAAGTTTATGACAATCCTGGGTCTATTGGTACCCTCCCCCTGCCTTTAATTTCGGGGTACTGTGGCTTGAACCCAGGGGTGTTCTACCTCTGAGCTACATCCCCAGCCCTATTTTATTTTTTACTTTGAAACAGGGTCTCACTAAGTTACTAAGGGCCTCACTAAGTTGCTGAGGCTGGCTGCGAACCTGCGATCCTCCCTTCTTGGCCTCCTCAGGACGGGGATTATAGGCGTGTGCCACCACACCTGGCTATTAGCGGCACATTTTCCTAACAACCTGCGTTCCCTTCATGTCTCTGAGTCACATTTTGGTAATTATCACAGGGCTTGTAATCTTTCATTGTCATTCGATCTGATATGGTGATCAGAGGTTTGACGTTAATATTATGATTGTTTATGATTGACGTTAATATTATGATATTATTATGATTGACATTAATATTATGATTGTTTATGATTGACGTTAATATTATGATTTTTGGGAGCATCACAAACCACGCCTAAGACAGACAGTGAACTCAATGGATAAATGTGTGTTTCCACTGCTCTGCTGACAAAATGTTCCCTAGTTCTCAAATTTTTTAGGGCCTTATTATTACCTGAGACACAGTAATATTGAAGTTAGGCCAATTAATAACCCTGCAATGGTCTCTTAAGTGTTCAGGTGAAAGGGTCACATTCATTTTATTTTCTTTCTCTCTTTCTTTCTCTCTCTTTCTTTCTTTCTTTCTTTCTTTCTTTCTTTCTTTCTTTCTTTCTGATTGAACCCAGAGATATTCTACCTCCAAGATACACCCCACCTCATTTATTTATTTATTTATTTATTTATTTATTTATTTATTTATTTAATCTGGTGTTGGGGATTGAACCCAGAGGTTTTCTACCTCTGAGCTTCACCCCCCCCCAGCCCTGTTATTTTTTATTTGGGAAGAGGGTCTCATTAAGTTGATGTGAGCCTCCCTGAGTTGCTGCAGCTGGCTTTGAACCTGTGATCCTCATTGCCTTCCAAGTACAGCCTATTTCAGTTTTTAATTTGAAACAGGATTTTGCTAGGTTGCTGCTACATTGCTGAGGCTGTCCTCGAACCTGCAACCCTCCTATCTCAGCCAGCTGGGCACTACCACGCCTGGCTTCAAGTCTTATTATTTAGGAAATACATTCTATAAGCTGCACTGACAGTGATTCCTCTGATGGATCAGGGCAAAGTACTTCAAAAACCTTCCCCAAAGGGTTCACCGTGGCACCTGCCGTTAAGACATTCTGACTCGTGGGAGAGGTGAAGGTATCAACAGTAACAGGAGTTTGGCAGAAATTGATTCCGTCCCTCGTGGAGGATTTTGAGGAGTTCAGGACTGGGTGGAGGAAGGGGTGCCGATGTAATGCGATCAGCAAGAGGACTAGGATTAGAAGCAGAGCCTGAGGAGGGGTTGGCACCCTGGCCAACACCTCGCTTATGATCGCGCAAAGGGTGAGGTTAAGGCACACCAAGCTCTTGACCCACAAAAAGTAAGACAAGAAATGTTTGGTTGTAAGCCAGCAAATTAGCGGCACCATCGTTAGGCAGAACAGATAGCTAATACATAGCTCAAGGACTCTGCATCTCTTAGCTTTCCTGGCATTTAGATGTGGTCACATGTCTGAGTTCCAACCCACAGAATACCAACAGAGTGATGTACGATCTTAAGAGCAGGTGTGCCTCTCACCCATGCCGTTTCCTCCTCACCACAGCTGGGTTGTGGAGGAGCGTGTAAAGTAACCCAGCATGGATGCTGTAGATGAGGATGGCATCTCAGGTCAGGGGCAAGAAGGAACTAGGATCCGTCTTCGTCCATTTGCTGTTGCTGTAAGTGAATACCCCAGGCAGGGTAATTTATAAAGAACAGAGGTTTATTAAGCTCATGGTCCTGGAAGTCCAAGAACATGTGAGGGCCATCTTGCTGCAATGTCAGAGCCAGTATTCCAGAGAGAGCTCAGGCCTATAACAAAGCCACTCCCATAATTCCCCATGGAGCTGTTAACTCTGAGTGGACAGACCCATCCTGAGGGCAGAATGCTTGTGACCCCATCACCCCTGGACATCCCAGCTCTCTTTACTGCTGCGCTGGGACCACGTGTCCAACACATCAGCTGTGTGGGGTCACGTGGAAACTCACAGCACCCCCCCAGTGTAGCTTCAGTTTACTGCTGTGAGCGGCCACGCGCACCCAGCATCCTCACCTGCCGTGTCCCTGGGGCATGCAGGCCGGACCGTTACAGGTGAGGGGAGCAACCGTTTTGATCATTCAAGACATTGAGTTATTGTTGGGTCTTTTTTGTTATAGCAGCTAGCCTCACTCATTTCCTTCAGAACTAAAACACACAGTTCAAAAAGAAAATACAAGCCAACCTAATAGAAGAAAGGGCAAAAGACAAATAGGGGCCTTGCAGAAGAAAATACGAGTGACTTCTAAGAGAGTCAACAGCTGCTGCGTCTTAGCCTTAAGGTAAGTAACTCTGGTCTTTGCGGAGGGAGTTCTGGCCGTGTTAAAATGCTGTTGATTCCCAGGTTTGGCATTGGTATGAGGGAAGTTTCATCTTCTATACTCCTCTGTTGGTAGGAATGTAATCTTGTGTAGGTTTTCTGGAGGCACACACACAAAACAGGCAGAGTACTACAATACATACTGGCTGTATGGCAAGGCCCATAGGCTACTTACTCATGTGCAAATATAGCACGTGATCATGTGTTTTTAGGTATATGCAAAATAGTCTATTTCTGGAAGAAATTTTCTAGAAGGAGCTACTAGTCTGTGGGTAGAATGACTGAGGCTGGCATGGAGAGTCTTTGTTTTTCATCTAATACCGCTCTTGACTGAATTTTATGATAAAGACTTTTTATTTAAAAAATGCAAGCATATTATTTGATGGTAATTTGTGTGGTTCTACCTTTTTTATTTTTATTGTTATTTTTATAACAATAGGAGGATACTGGGGATTGAACCCAGAAGCGTCCTACCTCCCAGCTACACCTCCAGCCCCATTTTTTATTCTTTACTTTGAAATAGGGTCTCATTAAGTTGCGGAGTGCCTCACTAAGTAGCTGAGGCTGGCCTTGAACCTGTGATCTTCCGGTCTCAGCCTCCCAAGTACTGGGATTACAAGCGTGCGCCACCACGCCTGGCCCCTTCCATTATTCCGCTGGTCCCTCTCATTTATCCAAAGTCCCTTTTGCTTCCTACTTTCTCTTTGGTTTCTGCAAATGAGAGAAAACATACAAGCCCTGACTTTCTGAGACTGGCTGATTGTCACTTAGCAGAATGTCCTCTGGTTCCACGCCCATTTTCCTGCAAATGCTGTAATTTTGTTCTTTATGGCTAAGTAAGATTTCGTCGTGGGTATACACCGCATTTGTGTTATCTATTCGTCTGTTGATGGACACCTAGGTTGACTCCAGGGTATTGTGAATTGCCCTGCTAGGAACGTGGATAGGCATTTGTCACTATGGCATTCTGACTTTAATTCTTTTGGAAATATACTGAGGAGCGGGTTGGCTGGGTCGTATGGTGCTTCCATTTCTAGTCTTTTGAGAAACCTCTATACTAATCTCTATAGTGGTTGTAGTAGTTTGCAGCCCCACCAACAGCATATAAGAGTTCCTGTTTCCCTACATCCTTACCAGCACTTATTGTTTGTATTCTTTTTTTTTTTTTTTTTGCGGTACTGGCGTTTAACCCAGGGACATTTTACCTCTGAGCTACACCCTCAGCACTATTTTATATTCTTTATTTTGAAACAAGGTCTCACTAAATTGCAGAGGGCCTTCCTAAGTAGCTGAGGCTGGCTGTGAACCTGGATCCTCCTGTCTCAGCCTCCCAAGTACTGTTGGTGTTCCTGACGATTGCCACTGGCGATTCTGCCTTCTGAGCCAAATATTTTACTGCTGGGAGTGTATCCTGCAGCTCTTCTCACACATGTGCATTTGCACACCTGTGGACGTGTGGGTGCATACCTATGCTCGTACACACACATCTACACATAAGGAAGAATGGAGACTTGAACAGTAATCTCGGGAGCCAACAGAGCAGGAGGGAGCCCAGCGCCCTTCCGCAGAAGGCTGGTTGAGTAGCGAAAGTGCCTCCTATGATGGAGACCACAGAGCCGTTCAAAGAGCAAGGCCATTTTATCTGTGTAGATGTGGGGAGGGGGATAGGACAGTCTTTGCAACAAATGGTGCTGGGAAAACTGGATCTCCGAATGCAAAAGGAACAAAGGCAGACTCTTACCTGACACTACCTACAAAAGTTAACTCTAACGGGATCCAAGACCTCAGGTCACAGCAGGAACTATAAAGCCCTTAGAAAAAAAGCACGGGCTTCATGACATCGGAATTGACAAGGATTTCTTGGATCTGACACCAGAGGCCCAGGCAACAAGAGAGAAAGTGGGGGAATTGCACTTCATGAAAAGGAAAGACTTTTTTGCCTCAAAAGATGCAATTAACAGGGTGGACAGGAAATTCACGGAATGGGAGAAAACATTTGCAAATCTGTCAAGGGATTAATATCTAGGATGTATAGAAAAATCCTAAGACTCAATCAGCAAACAGACTCAACTCAACAACAAAAGAAACTGTTCAAGCCGGGCGTGGTGGCGCACGCTTGTAATCTCCGCATTTGGGAGGCTGAGACTGGAGGATCCGGGTTCGCGGCCAGCCTCAGCTACCTAGTGAGGCACTCTGCAACTTAATGAGACTCGGTTTCAAAATAAAGAATAAAAAATAGGGCTGGGGGTGTAGCTCGGAGGTAGAATGCCCCTGAGTTCAATCCCCAATACCGAAAAAAAACCCCAAAAAACAAGATCTGGAGAGTTTATAATCTCTAACTGCACCCTAGCCTCTGGTACCGAAAAAAAAAAAAAAAAAAAAAAAAGAAAAGAAAAAGAAACGATTCAAAAATAGATGAAGGGCTCCAGTAGACATTTCTCCTAAGAAGACATGCAAATGGCCGATAAGTGCAGGAGAAGACGCGACCCGCTCATCACTAGGGACCTGCAAGTCCAAGCCACAGTGAGGCGCCACCTGGCCCCCCCCACCATGGCTACTGTAAGAGGAAAAGTAACAGGAGTTGGCGAGGGTGTGGAGAAACAGGGACCCTGAGCGCTGTTGGTGGGAATGTAAAATGAGACAGCAATTGTGGGAAGCAGTACGGCAGTTCCTCACAATGATACACTTAGAATTACCGTATAAATCAGCAACTCCCCCTCTGGGTATAAACACAAAAGAATTGGAAGCAGGTCTTGAGAGGTGTTTGTACATCTGTGTTCACGGCAGAATTAGTCACCTTAGTCACAGGTGGAAGCAACCTAAGTATCTGCTGAAGCGCGAATGGGTAAACAAAATGTGGCCGAGACACACGCTGGGATATTATTTAGCCTTCAAAAGGGAAGAAATTCTGACACTCGCTACAGTATGGAGGAATTCCGAGGACATTGTGCCCAGTGAATTAGGCCAGACACAAAAAAAGACAAACACTGTATGATTCCACTTACACGAGGTCCCTAGAGCAGATGAAAAGCAGAATGGCAGATGCCGGAGGCTGGGAGAGAGGGACTTGAGGACTCTTTGCTTCATGGGTACAGAGTTTTGCAAGATGAAAAAGGTTCTGGAGATGGTGGTGATTTTTACAAATGATGTAAATATATGCTGGGTGCGGTGGTGCACACCTGCAATCCTAGTACTTGGGAGGCTGAAACAGGAGGATTACAGGTTCAAGGTGAACCTCAGGAATTTAGTGAGACCCTCAGCAACTTAGTGAAACCCTGTTTCAAAAATAAAAAAAATAAAAAGGGCTGGGGGTGTATGTAGCTCAGAGGTAGAATACCCCCAGTTCAATCTCCAGTATCAAAACAATGATATGATTGTATTTAATAAGACTGAACTGTACACTTAAAAATGGCTAAGCTGGAGCTGGGCGTGGTAGTGCATGCTAGTAATTCCAGTACTTGGGAGTTTAAGACAGGAGGACTGCAGGTTTGCAGCCAGCTCCAGCAACTTGTGAGGCCCTCCGCAACTTAGTGAGACCCTGTTTCAAACTAAAGAATAAAGCTGGGCGAGGTGGTGCACACTTGTAATCCCAGCATTTGGGAGGCTGAGACAGGAGGATCCAGGTTCGAGGCCAGCCTCAGCTACTTAGTGAGGCCCTCCGCAATTTAGTGAGACCCTGTTTCAAAATAAAGAATAAAAAATAGGGCTGGGGGTGTAGCTTGGAGGTAGAATGCCCCTGAGTTCAATCCCCAGTACTGCAAAAATAAATAAATAAATAAATAAATAAATAAATAAATAAATGAATAAAAATAGGGCTGGGGGTGCAGCTCAGAGGTAGAATACCCCTAGGTTCAATCCCCAGTACTGCCAAGAAAAATAAAAACACAAAAAAGAATAAAAAATAGGGCTGAGGGTGAAGCTCAGAGGTAGAATGCCTCTGGGTCCAATCCCCAGGACTACACACACACACACACACACACACATACACACACACAGGCTAAAGTGGTAAATTTTATGTTAGGTGTATTCAACCACAATAAAAAATTAAAAAAAGCAATCCACCAGCTTACAATCACAATGTGCATATAGCACAACTGCAGTGTATCAAAACGTGCTCTTGTGTTTGTTGTCCGCCTAAAGCAGTCCTGAGAGGCTGTCTGGGCAGCTGACGGTGGGGACCTGGGTTGGGTCACAGGGACCTGCTTCCTCATCGTGCCCCTTCTGCTACTGGCTGGAATTTTGTCTGGGAATGTGCACGTCTTCATTTTTAAAGATCAAGCAAACTGGCAACTGTATTTTTCTTTTTCTTCTTCTTTTTTTTTTTTTTTTTTTATTGCGGTACTGGGGATTGAACTCAGGGGCATTCTACCTCCAAGCTACACCCCCAGCCCTATTTTTTATTCTTTATTTTAAAACAGGGTCTCACTAAATTTCGGAGGGCCTCACTAAGTAGCTGAGGCTGGCCGTGAACCCGGACCCTCCTGTCTCAGCCTCCCGAGTACTGGGATTACAGGCGTGTGCCCCACGCCCGGCTGCAACTGTATTTCCTCAGTCCCTCTGGGATCTGCTGAGATGATTTCAGCCCTTGGGTTGGTTTCTTCTGTAAAACTCTCTTTTCCAAAGGAAATACTTAATTCTTTAAAGCAGAACAGCCAGAGAAAATTGTAAAACTGGTTGGGTTTGCATTCAAACGACTTGATTTAATCTCTAAAGCAGTAAAAGCGTCTTTGGGGTTTCTACGATAAATACAACTGTGGTCCAGAAAGCATTTGGCAAAAAATGACTAGGGAGACCCCTCGCTTGTTGGGACTGTGTCTTCCACTTATTTGTGACGTCCTGTAAATTCTAGGCACTTATTAAGTAAACGCTTAATAAATCTGTTCTGAGCAGAACATCGTCCCGGAAACAATTTTCGTGGCTGGGCTCGGTTATTGTACACCATCCGACGGGTCCATTTCGACTGTGTTGACCTTTTGGCCATCGGCCTCGTAGTTAAAAATAATGAAGTTACCCAATTATAATGAAGGAATGTTAAACACGACGTTGCTTTTAGGAGAGAAAAGAACAAGCAGAAACGTCCTCTTATTTTCTTGAGTGGTTCTGTGTAAAAACACCCTTGAAGGCTCCCACAGTCCACGAGGGGTGGTGGGTGGGGGATGGGTGGGATTTAAATGAGCAATATTAGCCAGAGACAGGCTGCTCTGCTCAGGAAAGAAATACCATGCGTGTACCAGCTCTGTCTCCTCACCTGTGTGTGTGTGTGTGTGTGTGTGTGTGTGTGTTGCTGGGGATTGAGCCCAGGGGCATTCTACCTAGGAGCTACACCCTCAGCCCTCGGTTTTATTTGGAAACAAGGTCTCACTACATTGCTGAGGGTCTTGCTAACTTGCTGAGGCTGGCTTCCAACCTCTGATCCTCCTGTCTCAGCCTCCCAAGTACTGGGGTCGCAGACACGTGCCGCCACGCCTGGCAGCTTTGTTCTTTTGCACACGGCATGAATGCACTTGTATTTTAACAGAGGTCTTCTTTAATGCTTTATTCTAAAGTGTTAGCTAAAATGCCCGATTATTGAAATGCAGTAATAATTTATACCACCACTCCGTTTTTGAGCATTCTAGGCAAAAACCTCTTGCTTTTCGCCCCCCCGATATTTGGGGCCAAGTTCTCTTTTGTCCTGGGCTGCCCAGTGCACGGGGGAAGGTGGAACAGCCCCTGAGGCCTCTGCCCATGAGATGCCAGTAGCGGCACCCCCTCCCCTGCTGTGCCAACCAGACACCTCCACATGTCTCCGAATGTGCCTTGGGGGCCAAACCGTGCCTGGCTGAGAGCCGCCATGTGAAAGGGTTGGAGAGGGCCGGGCGGGAGGGGACCTTTGCATCCACACCTGCAAAACCCGGCTCCCGGACTTCCGTCCAGCCCCGCCCCCCTCTCCTGACCTCCCCCGCAGAGGGCTGGGTTCTTCTGGACCTTATTTCACTGAGCTGGGGTGCGCGGGGGTCTTGGGTTGGCAAGATGCCAGGCGTGGCACATCCCCTGTGCCAGGAGGACACAGCCGCTCAACTGTAATAGTGTTTAATAGTTTCCTGGGGCGACCGAGGGGCTCACACCCTACCTATGCAGCGCCGGGGTTCCCATAGCTACACCTTCTCCCCAGGCTTGGCGCCACTCCCGCCAGCATTCTGGGGAGCGCACACGACCCTCAGCCGCATTTCCTGATGACTAATGAAGTTTAGCACCTTTTTATGGCTTTTATAATTAGAAGAAAATTAAGTCTGTATGCATATGCGTGTCTGTATGCTATGTATGTGTGTAAAAGCAGCTATACACTTAGGAAAGGGTAGAGTAGCATACTTGTGGGGGTACTGAGTACGTGCAGCTGTCTTGGGGGGCCTGGCTAGCACCCTCAGGGTCCTCACAGGAAACCTAGCTGCCTTCCTCTTTGCAAGCCTTGGGCCTCCCCCCAGCTGCCTTAGCTGCAGTGTCACAGAGGAGCCTGTAGGTGGCGCTGACTCCTGATGTTGAGAGGACACAGACCCTCCGGGTCCCCATGGGGGTCTCAGTGATCCTGCTGACCTTCCTCCAAGCTGAGCCCACCCGGAATCTGGGCCCAGGAGCCAGGAGGTGTCTTAAGGGTCATGGGATGAAGAAGGAACTTCCCTGACAAATTTGTGTGTGTGTGTGTGTGTGTGTTTGCACGTGTGTGGGTGTGTCAGGGTGGGTGTGCAGGGAAGGGAGTCGATCCTTTGCTGGACATTAGGAAGTTGTACCCAAACCTCTTAGCTTGCCAGCAAGATGCAGACAAAAATGAAAGAGTGTTTCATTTATTTATTTATTTATTTATTTATTTATTTATTTATTTATTTATTTAT
>PVLC010033907.1:0-17104 GCA_004027655.1 Graphiurus murinus | reverse complement strand
GACTTTTATTTTTTATAATGTAATATTAAAAAGATTTTTCTCCCCCAGGCTGTTTTTCAAATATTACCTCTGAAGTTCCAAAGAAACACCCATTTTGCTATTATCCAGATACATTTCAACTGAGCTTTTGCAGTAGAACATTTTGTTCCATTTGCAGTAATTTTTGTCAAGGGACAAAGATAAACAGCTTAAACAGATAACCATCTCTGGTTGCTGCTTCTAACAATAATATTTAGCAGCCAGTGAATACTGCAAGTGTCTTTCTCAGAAAGGCTGCATTAAGTAAACAAGTAGTAAATATTCTGGTGACTGATAGATGATGGAATTTAAAGTCAGCCAACTGTCCATATCAGAATAAAATATTGTTTTTTTGTTTGTTTTGGTAAATAATACTCATCTTGTTTAGACAGGTCTTATCAAAAACAGTGTTAGCATTTCATACCAAGCATATTTTTATGAAGCTCATGAGAGCTAAAACTAACAATTTTTGAAGTGTTTAAATCATATTTGATTTGTTTTTTAGATGTATATTTTGATTTCTTTCCAAATCACATTATTCTGTATCCTGTGTTTTGAAGAATGATAGCATTGTGCAGTATTTGAATCAATCAGCATTTACAGTAAAACTTAGTTTATTTTTGCCATTGAAATCTGAGCCTTGGCTTAAAGTGATACTTGGAAACTTATTTTCATGTAATCCTTGGCTGCCAAAGAATGATTTTCTTACAGGTATTTTGTGAGGTTCATAAATTTAATATGTAGGTGGCTTCTATATCAGATACCACTGTCATTTGAAATGTAATTTCACTTACAAACTTTTATAGCACCAGCCATCTAAGAGATGTATCCATTTTAGCATTCTTAGACTGGGTCCACAAAGGGGATAATACTATATACTAGGTACGTATTTCAAGTCCAGATATTTTTTGAATAACCATCTACCTTTGGAACCACTGGAAATACCCGACAGTAAACTGCTATGGACAGGAATTTCTTTTTGTGTGTGTGTGTGTGTGTGTGGGGTACTGGTACTGGGGATGGAACTCAAGGGCCTTCTACTTCTGAGCTATACCCCAAGTCCTATTTTATTTCTTATTTTGAAGCAGGGTTTCACTAAGTTGCAGAGGGCTTCACTAAATTTCTGAGGCTGGCTACAAATCTGTGATCTTCTTGTCTCAGCCTCCCAAGTACTGGGATTACAAGCATGCACCACCACACCTGGCTGGAATTTCATCTTTCTTACTGTATTTTCAGTTCCTAAAACAGGGTTGACACATAGTATTGTTCAGTAAACTAACTGAATTAATTACTATAAACCCCTGGCTCACTATTAGCACTTCCATTGCTTATATAAATACTAACACACAGGTTCTGGATCCTCTCCTTCAAAAAATGGCCCTTTGTTTCTTCTTCTATCCAACCCATTATGTCTCAGACTTAGAAGCTTTTTCTGTTCCATCCATCAACTACCTTCTCTTCCCTTGTATAATAAAAACAATAGCAGTAGCAGTGAAAATGATAAGCAATTGCTAGTACACTTTAGTTCCAGCTCTGTCACTGACTAAAGTTTCAGTGTTAGGGCTTACAATGTACCTGGCAGTATGTTGGACAGTTTACATGCATGCTATCATTTAGTATTGATAGCAAAATATGAGATATTTTGTGTTCAAGAAAAAACGAGGTTTAGAGAATTGGGTAACTTTACCAAAATATCCTAAATTAGGGGTCAAATGAGGACTTAGCTCTTGCCTTGTGACAAAGGCCATAAGATTATCAAATTGAACTTTCTTCAAGAGTCTCTTTTTCAGAATATCTGATAAATCACCATCTAGTTTCTGGTTTAGTATGTCCAGTAAGGGAGTCTCATTCTCTAGGAGATAGTTAATTTCATTGCTTGACAGCTTTCATTACTAAAGGTTTCTCCTAGATTTGGGGGTATGGTTCAATGGTAGAGTGCTTGCCTAATATGCACAAGGCCTAGGTTCCATCTCCAGCACCACAAAACAAGCAAGCAAGCAAACAAACAAATGGTCTCTAATGTTAAGGAAACATTGATATTGTTTTCTGTAACTTTATTTTTTCCAGTGCATGAGATCTAACCCAGGGCCTCTCCTGTGCTAGGCTAATGCTCTACCACTGAGTGACATTTCCAGCTCAATTTTTCTAACTTTTAAACTATTGTGTCTTAATAAGGCCTTCTACTGATATCCAGGATAGAATACATCTATCCTTACAAATTTTGGTTAGCAAATTGCATTCAATATGTATTATATAAGGCAAAGCATATACCTGGCTATAAGGAAGAAATCTCTCTTCCCAGATGGGTAAACTTATATTTGAGATTATATGTGCCAGGTGTGGTGGTGCATGCCTGTAATTCCAGTACTTATGAGGCTGAAACAGGAGAATTGCAGGTTCGAAGTCAACCTCAGGAACTTAGTGAGACCCTGTTTCAAAATAAAAACAAAAATAAAATGGGGCTGAGGTGTAGCTCAGAGATAGAGTGCCCCTGGGTTCAACCTCTAGCACCAAAAAAGAAAAAATATTATATGCATATGATATTAATAAATAATAAAAATGTAATACTTTTAATAATTTAAAAATTAAAATATTTTTTTAAATTTTTAGTTCAACTTTGTGAGGAAAGTAGAAAACATAACTCACGACACATAAAAGCCTACTTTATTTTTTAAAGTCGCCCTTACTGAGCACTTACTACGTGCTGGGCACCATTCTAAACACGTCCATATTCATAGCAAACCATGAAAAAGGTTAAAGTTATTCACCTCATCTTATAGTGGGCTTACAGTTGCTCAGACCACATTATGTGTAGGCCTTTTGAAGGAGTCACTTGATAGCAAGATTCTACCTGTTTTTTTTTTTTTTTCTTTTTGAGACCATCATAATGGAATTATGAATAGAAAAGCCCAAAATGATAGTATTTCTTCTATTTGTTATCCAGGAAATTAGTAAAATTCCAATGTTTGTAATATGTCAGAAAGGAATGGGTATTAAAATGAGCTTACTTTATTTCCTGTACTTAAGCACTAAATTTCAAGTTTGTTCTTACAATCCAAGGAATTCTTATGACTATTGCTAATTTCAATGTTTTAAAAAAATCAGAAGTGTATCTATAATTGCTTTCTCAGCTATTATATCTGAATGTTTCTGACTCTTAGAAGGCAGTGAGATTCAAGAAGTGAGCAGGTTTATTGGTCTTAAAAGATTTTGAAACATCCATCTTCTCTACTGACTAGAATCTTAATTTCTCATAAAATATACAAAGCCTTGATGATATGATCCATCATTTTTTAGAAACTGCTTATAAAATTTTGGTTTTAGTAATTACAGTCTTATAAATCTCTCTGAGGTGAGATATATGAAATGCTTTATGTTAAAAAATCAGAACTAAATATTTCATATGGTAAAACATTCATAGGTAGTGAATTGACAGGCAGATTTAGGTAAGGGTAGATGGGTTTCATTGTATTATTTAAATTAAGCCTGAATATTTACACATTTACATACATGTGTATGTATAGTATTTTCAACAATATTAGGAAGGAAGTTCACAAAGCTGTTAATAATGACTAATAGGGCCAGAGGTAAAAGATAGAGTGCCCATATCATTGGGTTATCTGAGTTAGAATTCCTGCAGTGGCCACATTTTTTTACTTGTTTACCATTTTCCATTTCTTTTCCCCTTTAGGGTACCATTGTTTTAGTTCCTTTGTTTTTAATTTTTATTATGTATCTCTTGTAAATGTTCTTTGATGTACAGCCACCCTGCTTTTGTTGGTTGCTGGGGATGGAATCCAGGAACTCAAGCATGCTGAGCAAGCACTGTACCACTGAGCTATACCCCCAGCCCCAAACTTCTCTTGTTGATATATATATATATTCATTCTCCTGTGTTTGGAGTTTTTTGTTTCTCCTTATATTATCTTAAGGCACTGAGTTCCTTTTGTGTGTGTGTGTGTGTGTTTTGGCCTTTCCCCATGTTTGGTGACATTCATACATACCTGGGGCTTCCATTCCTTACATTTTCCAGGAATTTGTGGTGTAAACCAGTTTTCTGGCTTCCAAAATCTTGTTAACATGTTATCTTCTTTTCCATTTATTTGCTCTTTGTATTTTTAAAATGTAATTTTAGTGGCTTCTCAGGAGGTCTTGGAGTTAAAGCATTTATTTTATATGCTATGCTTAACCAGCAGTCATTAATAACTTCTCTTGTGTTCTTCATCTTAGAATTGTTTTAAATTTGTAATTGGTTTGTGGTCTTTTGTTGATGCTTATTTGTTTGTTTTCAAAATAAACAAATAGTGTGATGTTAAAAACTATTCTAAATGTTCATTTTTTTCTTTGGAGTTGCCTCTTGACAGTTTACACTTAAAGTCTTATGTGTAGTACTAGTCAAAAGTACTAGTCAAAAGATAGATTAAAATGTTCAAAGTGAGAGTTTCAGTTAGCTTCTGTGTTTTTGAGAACATATTAAGATTATGAATATGACCCTTTTTCTAATTGCTTATTGCTAGAATCAAAGAAAAATATTGAACTTTATATGTTTTTATATCTGCCTACCTAATAAAATCTAATTAATTCAAGATGTCTAGTTAATTTGCTAGGCAGACTTATTATCTTACACATAATTAAAGTTGTATTATAATAATGAGGACAATGCAATCTGTGTAGCAGTAATAAAATATCTGAGTATAAATTTTTACTGAGCAATATAAGTGCCCCCCCATTTATTTTGTAGTACAATAGCTGAACCCAGAAGTATTCTACTTCCAAGGTACACCCGAGACCGTGTGTGTGTGTGTGTGTGTGTGTGTGTGTGTGTGTGTGTGTGTGTGTGTGTGTTGAAACAATGTCTCTCTAGGTTGCTGACAGTCTGGGTAAATTGCTGAGGCAGGTCTTGAACCTTCCATCCTCCTGGGAATTGTTATGGCATTTTATGTACATCTATATGATATTATAATAGTCATTAAAATAATTTTATATCAGGCACGGTGATGCAGACTTGTAATCTAAGTTACTCAGAAGAGTGAGACTGAGGAATCACAAATTTGAGGCTAGTCTAAGCAACTTAATGAGACCCTGTCTCAAAAGAAAAAGAAAAAGGCTGAGGACATAGCACAGTAGTAGAATTCTTTTGGCTATACATGCAAGGCCCTGGCTTCAGTCTCTAGCACCTAAAAAATAATAATAATAAATAAAATAATTTTGTTAAAAATATGTAAGTATATGGGAAAGTTTATATGTTATAGAAAGTAAAGAGAAATAGGATTTATAACTATATATATGATTTTTCTCCTTTATGTAGAAACAACACAGGGCTAGGGATGTGTCTCAGTGTGGAGGGCTTGCCTATCATACATGAAGCCCTGGTTTGATCCTTAGCAACACACACACACACACACACACACACACACACACACACACACCTCCAGAGATAAATGGTTGCAAGGAAATACATCATGTTACAAAATTTAGTTCATTTTTTAAAATTTTCTGTCATGAATCTATATGAACATAAAATCTTATCTATAAGGTGATTTATAATAAGAATTCAGCAGTGAATGAACATGGCTCTCAAGGATACAGAGATTTGGATTTTAGATCTGTCAGTGTCACCTACTAGCTGCACGATCTTAACATCTCAAAACCTTGGTTTCATTGTTTATGAAATCAGTCTTATGAGATATAATTATATATAGTGTTTTACAAGTATCAGATCTTTTTTACATTTGCACTTTTCCATTTATAGGTGAGTGGCCTGATTATAAGTGATCTGCTACTTATACTTGGACAATTAAATAAGCAAGTAAACAAAGTTAGTGTTTTAATGTATTTAGGTATAGAGTCTAGTAATATGTAACAATTCTAACCTTGCAATCTTTTGTCAAAATATGCCAAGGTCTTAGAACTTAAGATAAACAAGTATAACATCCTGAAAACAAATCCCCCTCTTGGCTATTCCTAGATATTTTAAAAATTTTTTGCAGATATGTTCTCTGTACAGTGATAAGGTCAAGGTTGAAGGGAGTTGTCAGAAGCACAAGTTGTTGCATATACACTCATTTATGCATGAAAGCAGCATTACTCGTCAGCTTATGTGGTCCATTAATTGATAGTATGATTCCACCAAACAGATATGTTTTCTCAGTGTCTTGAACAAACAAAGGCAAAATGTACCTTCATTAGTTATGACAGTGAATTCTAAATATTTTAGGTTTTGCACCTGTGATAGCATTTTTTTTTTCCTGTTTGCCAATAAAGACACTGGGGAGAGCAAGATCCTGATTTTATCCTGTTTGTTTAATGCTTATCATTCTGCTGTCTTTTAGTGACTACTCTGTTCCCAGCTGTCTAAACATTCTCTCACAGCCCAGGTTCAAGAATTGTAGTGTCCACTCCCTCATCGTTTATTACTTCCTCAACATACTTTCAGTTAAGAGTTGAAATGATGGAACCAACTAGCATTATTACATTTCAAATACAAATCCTATGGACATACTTCTCATTAAATAGTGGGATTATATCCTGCTACCCAAATTCTATTATTGTTTAATCTTATGTGTAATACAGTGAACTTGAAAAGTAGATACTACAGGTTAGGGCCATTACTTTTCATGCTTTGAAAAAACATTTTTATAAACTCAGTTGTAGGAATGATTAAATTGTTCATTTTCAGAATATTTGTATATTAATATATTTTATTTGAGAATATAGAATTCAAAATTTCCTATAAAGTATGACTAGTGATATTTAATGCATAAATATAAAATAATCCCTTTTTATAGTTGTCATTTTAAATATGTAATAAGGGATTTCATGTGCAAACATGTGTTACCAGTGTCTAGGTAACTCTCTTGACAACCTTTTTATGAAAATTTAGTAAAAAATATCTGGCCAGGCCAACCATGAATTACAATTACTCCATTAGTTGTGGTCGCATTAAGCTGAGCTATGAACTACTAATTGAATCTGAAAAATGATCTTTGGAATTTCCCAAAAGTTTTAAGGTTAGTAATTTTTTTTATCACAGAATTACTGTTATAATGTAAACTAAGAAAAATGAGGTTATTTAAGTAACTAAGAAGGTTCTACTACCTAAACTTGAACATTCTTTTTCTAGATGTTATGTTCTTATTATATATGCTTAATATATATTTATTATTTTTTACTAGAAGGAGTTTTTATAAGCTTTTAAAAAGATACATTTAATTTTTTAGAGTAAAGGTTATATGATAAAACATTTCTCAGATATTAAGGAATAATAAATTTTTACTATGCTTTGGATGTAACAGTTTCTTTTTCTTTTCTTCTTTTTTTCTATCCCATTTAGTTTTGTCAGCCTGGTGGATGGCAGCTGTCCAGAGAGAGGAAGCAGCCAACATTCTTTGTGGTAGTCCTAACAGATATTGACTCAGATCGACATTACTGCTCATGCCTAACCTTCTATGAGGCAGAGATCAATCTCCAGGTACAAATCTTTTCTAGCCAAAGTATAATCAGAAGGACAACATTTAGAAATCATCTTTATGTCATATTTGTTTCTGCTAAAACTGCAAATTTGAGTTTTATAAACTACTTTGAAAAACACGAGGAACTTTTATTTTGTGTGTTTGTGTTTAATATTGGATAGGAGAGCAATAAAGTGAAGTTACTTAATAGTTTAATTGTCCTTTTTAAAAATAGAAACCATGATCTAAATATTTCTAAGAATAGCTTATCCATGAATTGGTTTATTAAGGCTAGTTTCTTCTTGTGCTAAACTCTGATTTTCCCTCCCATTTCTTCTCCTGGGGGATCTTTCACAGAACATAAAACATTTCATCAGAATATTTGTAACATTTATCACAGTGCTTGACATTATACTTGAAACACCCAAGTAAATGTTAACTCATTCTTTTTAGTGGTATTATTATCAACATGATTGGTTTAAAATTCATAGCCTAGAACTATAGAAATTTAAAATACTTGCTCTTTTAGAGTACTTGTTGAGCTTCTTAGTTTCAGATAACTGGGTCTACTTTCTCTAATTTAAGCAGAAGGGATTTATGACAAAGTATCAGGCAACTTATGGCATTTCAGTGATGGAGTTTCAGGGAGGTTGGACGAGTAGGAAACCAATTCTGGGTATGACATATAGTTCATCTTGGGACTGTTGTCACAGAAACCACACTCCTTCCATCTTTTACTACTTGGCACTTATGCTACTAGGTATCAGACAGTATGACCATGACCAAAGTGAAAATCCCCAGAAAATCCCATGTCCCACATGTGCCCACTGCCTGGCACTACTGACTTCTGCCATTAACTTTTTTTTTTTTTTTTGCGGTAATGGGGATTGAACTCAGGGGCATTCTACCTCCGAGCTATATCCCCAGCCCTGTTTTTTATTCTTTATTTTTGAAACAGGGTCTCACTAAGTTGTGGAGTGCCTCACTAGGTAGCTGAGGCTGGCCACGAACCCAGATCCTCCAGTCTCAGCCTCCCAAATGCTGGGATTACAAGCATGTGCCACCACGCTTGGCTGCCGTTAACTCTTAAATGAGTTGTTTCTTTGGTAGAAGTCAGATTGCTTGTTGAACCACCCTTGTGAGAGAAAGTCAGAAAAACATAGGGTCTTTGGTTGTTGTTGGTAGTGGTAGTTTTTGTTGTTGCTATTGTTTTCAGTTTCCAGCCTCTATAGTACAAGAAGGTAACTTAAAAGAGGTTTAGAGAGGGTTAGGTAAACAAATTTGCATTATTTGCTATAGGTTCTGCTACATACAGATGAATGTGTTTCACCACTAGGAGTAAAAATTGGCTTGCTTTCTGAACTGGCCTCTTAAAGGAGAATTTGCAGTTTCAATTATAGTTATCAAACTCTAAAATTTGAACTTTCTGGATGCAGAAATTGATTTTTCAGTATAAGAGGAGACTAGATCTCATTCTGTTGCCAAGGTTGGTCTCAAACTCCTGGACTAAAGTGATCCTCTTGCCTCAGTTCCCCAGGCAGTTGAAGCTTCAGTCATACACCACTATGCTTGGATTAATAATGTTCTTTATAGTCCCTGCCTCGGTCTTTTTCTAGGACAGGTCTAGCATATCTCACGTATTTTGCATTTAATTATCATTTTCTTTTGTCTTTTCATCTAGAATACTTGTTTAGACTGTTTTGTGACATTTTAAAATAATATAATCTCCACACTCCTTTTCAATAATATGTTTATTTTGTGGTTTTGATGTCTAATTAGACTTAGGTTGTGTATAAATAGAATACTACCTAAGTGCATTCTTTCTAAGGGAGTCCTGGAAGTACACGATGTCTATCTGCCCTTCAATTAATGGTGTTAATTTTGGTAACCTAGTTAAGCGTTTGTGGGATTTCTCCACTGTAGATACTTTAAGACTATTCAAATATCCTACTACTCATCAAGTATATGCTTCCTTAGATTTAGCATTTATCAATGATTGTTGCCTGTACCAATTTTGATTATGATGGTTGAAAAATTGTTCTTTTCAGCTGGGCATGGTGGCATACACTTGTAATTCTTAGGAGGCTGAGATAGTAGCATCACAAGTTTGATGACAGCCTCAGCAAGTAGTGAGACTCTCATCAACCAAGTGAGATCCTGTTTCAAAATTAAAAAAAAAAAATAGGGTTGGGGGTAGCTCGGAGATAGACTGCCCCTGGATTCAACCCCTGTTATCCCTCTCCCCCCACCAAAAAAAAAAAAATAGAAAAATGATTATTTTCCAGCTCCATACTTCTCTATATTCACCAGTCAGTATTTGATATTTCACTCTAAGCAAGAACTATCCTTTTTTCTCAGTCTCGGTCAGATACTTGTGGACTACCACAGTTTTTGTTTTTTTCTTTTCTTTAGGAACATATAATTCCTTAATGATTTTCATGCACGCATTATTCCACATTTGACCAGTGGGCACCTCTCAGGCTACTTCCTGTATTTTCTCAACAAGTCCTTACCTTTTTTTTTTTTTTTTTTTTTTCTTTTAGGCACCTTTTAGCTTTCTGACATAACAAGCTGATCTCTGCTCATCTTATTTCTTTCTTGCCCCAGCCTTGAAATCAGCCATTTCCTCAAGGAGCTTTGGCACCTTCAAATAGAGAATAATATTGAAAGCCAACATCTGAGTTGTATATTTTAAAATATTATTTTTCTTTTTAGCTTAGATATTTTCCTAATTGTCATTTTAAGTGGACCAAAAATTGTAATTTATTTAGTTTTTACATTCAACTTTTAAAAACTTATTGCTTCATATGAGTTTTTCCAAAATTTTGAAAATTCAAACAAGTGAGAATTTTGGCTTTGTATAATTATACTTAGGTAATAGGTACTAGCCAGGATTGTAAAACTGCTTTTCTGTGCTGGAAACAGAAGGGTAATGACTTCTGAGTTCAACCCAAAGGAGGGTACAAACAATGAGGTAGAATTTGGGGAAAAAACAAACCCAGAAAATGTTCCTTTCTAGGTCATCAGTAAGGTTGTTCTCATTTTTGGCATGAACTGTTGAGCTATGTCCTTTTTTAAAAATGTGTTTTTCTTTTATTTTTGGATCATATCATCAGTCCAAAATAGATCTTTTAATTCTTATTTGGTGTGAATTATTTCATACCAAATATACTATGACACATTATTTGGAAGCCGAAATAGGAGGAACTTAGGGACACACACCATCCAAAGTATAATTGTGCAACTTTAAAAATGTTGGCTCCATTACCTTTTCCAAGATACAGTAACACTGTCAGTAATCACAAGCAAACGTTAGCATTAAACTTTTGATAACATGTCCCCCAAATTACACAATTAGGCAATATGATCCTAGGTTTTTTTAAAAAGTAGTATGTAAAATATAATAAATTTGATATTGGTTTTTATGGCTTAGATAAATATATATATAATAGACTTCTGTAATTTTTTTGTTTATTTTTGTATCTTTTTAAAGGTTCTTTAATGTGTTTATATACTTGTTTCTGAAGAAATGGTGATTATGATTCTCAGTGAAGACACTTGATATACCAGCAAACAAATTGTCATGAAATAAAGAAAGGGGGGGCTGAATGAAGGTAATTTGGGGATGTGAGATGAGGAATAGAAAAGAAAACACACAGAGGCATAAGACATACTTCTTCATCTCAGTCGGCTTAAATTTTAGCTTAGGTTACAAAACCAAAACTGAAGTACAAAAACACCGTTGTACCACGTGTTAAGTACTATTCAATGAAATAGATAATAACTGAAAGCTGGGCAATTACACAGTCTAAAAGACTGAGTGGATATTTGAACAAATAATAATAATACTTAAAAGAAGGGAAAGAAAAAAGTCAATACAGGGAAAAACCATGGATAAGAAAAAAGGTTTTAGCACTTATGATAAGGCGTATCATGTTTTGGATATTATGCTTAAAGTTTTCTAGCATTTTATTTTATCCCATTTTATTTAATTTACATGTATTTTATTTTATTCTCACAAAAGCACCATTTGGTAGGTTTTAACATTCCCATTATATAGATAAGTCTAACTTATTTTCCCAGGGACATTCAGATACTAAGTCAAAGTGCTTGTCTGTGTCTCGAAAGACCAAATACTAAAACATATACTCTCACACTACAGACATTATATCAGTATGTTGTTGGTTCAAGAATAAGACCAACAATGGAAACAGAAAAGATAGTTAGGAAGCAGACACAAGTGTGTATAGGAAATCAGTATTCAACAGTGGAAGCATTATAAATCAATGGAATTTGTACATTTTAACAAATGTCATTTTAACAGTTTGTGAGCTATTTGAAAATAACAGTAAATTGAAATGCTCATAATATATAACAATTGCAAATAATTAAGGAATTACCTGTAAAATTGAAGTAGTAAAAATGAATTTCTAAACTGATATCTAAATGGGAAAACTTGAGCTGGGCATGGTGATAGACACCTATAATATCCACAGTTGGGAAACTGAGACAGGAGGATCATAGGTTCCAGGCCAGCCTCAGCATCTTAGTGAGGTCCTACACAACTGAGAATACCAGTGCCAGTCTCAGTATCCTGTATGGGGAAGGGTAGAGAATGGGAAGGGAGCCAGGGGGAAAGCCTACCAAGTGCTGTATACACTTGAACTGCATTACGATTGAGACTACAATGCACCAATCAAAGTATTAAAAATAAATTTAAAAAAATAGAGGTGAGGATGTAGTTTAGAGGTAGAATCCCCCTGAGTTCAATCTGTAGTACCAGTGAGTGAATGAGTGAGTGAGTAAATGGGAAAACTTGGGGCTATAAAAATAAAATGCAAAACATTTGATATTGGAAGACAAAGACAGGAGGATCACAAATTTGCAGCCAGCCCCAGCAACTTAGTGAGACCTTGTTTAAAAAAAAAAAAAAAGGGGCTGAGGACACAGCTCAGAGGCAGAGAACCCCTGGTTTCAATCCTCAGTACCACACATACACACACAGAATAACATTTGATAGATTCATCTGAAGTACAACCCAATCATTTTTTGTTTTGCCCCACCTCCTGTTATAAAATAAAAATATCAAAGTAAACTGTTCTCATTTTAGAAGATTTAGAATGTATAGGGAAGAAAGTGAGAGAACAGAAAAAATGTTTGATAACATTAATTTGATAAATGTTCTAATAACAAGGGTTTTTTTTTTTTAATTGAAATGGCTACACACTATTCCACCATATACATATATTTTCCTGATGGGCATTTTTTTTCTGTTTTGTCAATATTATTAACAACACTGGACTGGATATCTCTTTGCAGAAATCTTGGTTCCCGCAAGGAAAGGTTTAGTCAATGATCATCTGCCATACTGTACTAGAAGTTAGGAATACCGAAGTGCGAAAACTAGGTGTAATGATGATATAATGAACATTATACTTGATTATATTCTAGAGACTAATTCTTAGACCTTATTCAGCAAGCAGGGTCTAGGAAAACCTAGCATAAATAATATGAAAAGGATTAAATAACACAGAAAAGGATTGGGAGACTTAGGTATTCTCAGTTTATTCTACAGTTGGTATTTTTTAAATAATTTAAAAATTAAAATAATTAAAGTATCCACATGGAATATTTATTTATTTATTAATTTATTATTATTTTTTTTTGGCGGTACTGGGGATTGAACTCAGCAGCATTCTACCTCCGAGCTATACCCCCAGCCCTATTTTTTATTCTTTATTTTTGAAACCGAGTCTCACTAAGTTGCGGAGTGCCTCACTAGGTAGCTGAGGCTGGCCGCGAACCCGGATCCTCCGGTCTCAGCCTCCCGAATGCTGGGATTACAAGCGTGTGCCACCACGCCCAGCTACATGTAATATTTAATATCATTCAATTATTATAATATGTTACAGAATTAACTTTAATTTTGAATGATTCTTAAGTGGTATCTAATACCCAGTTCTGTATTCTTTAAATTTTTAAAAGATTGTCTAAAAAATATCTTTGTAATGTATATGTATTTTTTCTAAAACAAGAAATAACCAAAATAAATATTTTCTGTAACAAATAACCAAAACATCTTGGTTGTGTGTATATATGTTTTATTTTCTGCAACAGCCCCCCTTTGAGGGAATGGTGGAAAACCTAGGTGATTTGTTCTATGAAATATTCTATATTCTGGATTTGGCTGATATTTTTGTTTCATTTGTACCTTTCTAGTTTTTCTAAAATGGTAATGAGATCTAGTCTTGATTAGAAACTCAGACATGTTTTAATAATCCATTCCTATGAAGTTGATGCACTCGTCAAGAGTACAAGCTCTTAACTTATCTAGTAGAGAATGATGCACAGGCATGTTGGCATGATTTTGTAGGGCAGCTTCCAAAGTGGTTGCAATAGTTTGCAGTCCCACCAACAATATATTAGAGTTCCTACTTCTGTACATCCTCACCGGCATTTGTTGTTGTTTGTGTTTTGAATGATTACCATTCTATTTGGGGTTAGGTGAAATCTCAGGGTGGTTTTGATTTGCATCTTTCTGATTGCTAATGATGTTGAACATTTTTTCATCCATCTATTTTCCATTTGTATTTCTTCTTTTGTGAAGTGTCTATTTAGTTCACTTGCCCATATTTTGAGTTGTTTTTCGCTGACCCTGTCTCCCCCCTCTTTTGGGGGGGCGCAGAACTAGGGATTGAACTCAGGGGCATTCTACCTCTGAACTACACCCCCAGCCCTATTTTTTATTCACTCAGTTGCGGAGGGCCTCACTAAGTAGGTGAGGCTGGCCGTGAACCTGCAATCCTCCTGTCTCAGCCTCCCAAGTACTGGGATTACAAGTGTGCGTCACCATGTCTAGCTCCTATTCTCTCTTTTTTTTTTTTTTTTGGCGGTACTGGGGATTGAACTCAGGGGCATTTTACCTCCGAGCTACACCCCCAGCCCTATTTTTTATTCTTTATTTTGAAACCGGGTCTCACTAAGTTGCGGAGTGCCTCACTAGGTAGCTGAGGCTGGCCGAGAACCCGGATCCTCCGGTCTCAGCCTCCCGAATGCTGGGATTACAAGCGTGCGCCACCACGCCCAGCTCCCTATTCTCTTTTTAAAAAACTAAATGTTTAAAGAAATGTGGGAATATTTTTAGTTAATTGTTGAAAATGAACACAGCATAGAGATGTTGGATGCAACAACTCTTGTCAGAATAGAAGGGACAAAAGTTGGTGGTTGTGTTGACGTAAAAAATAAGAATCAGGATTCAACAGACCGGAGGCTGAGGTGTTCAACCTGAATGATAGAGAGACTTTAAGAGAAACTTCTTAAAGCCTCTCTGCTAGATGAAGTCATCACATAGAATCAACCATCTAGTACTTTTCAACATTTTGTCTCAGGATATGTTTGAATGGTAATAGCATTTTGGGGGTATATTGATAAGATGAGTGCTAATTTATCCCATATTATTGAAGCCCAGGCATCATCAGCTACACATAATATGAACTGCACAGAAGCTGGGAATCTTAACTAGCAGATATAGTTCATTATACCTACAAATTACCAAGACGTGGCATATGTTTGATATAGATAAGAGATAAGGTGACTTTTCAAGTCAGTATGAGAGAGTTCAGTATATACTGGCTAAGGTAAGTTTGTATCTTTAAGTGGGACTTCTAAAAACAGAAAATAATTGTAGGTTAAAAATATTATTCATCTAAGCTGGGCATGGTGGTGCATGCCTGTAATACCTGGGAGGCTGAGACAGGAGGATCACTGATTCAAGGACAGCATCAGCAACATAGACTCTCAGCAACCTAGCAAAACTTTGTTTCAAAACAAAAAACAGAAAGGGTTGAGGGTGTAGCTCAGAGGTAGAACACCCTTAGGTTCAAACCCCAGTGCCCCTCCCAAATTATTCAGCTAGATAATATACATGAAAATGCTTCATACTCACCAATTTAAAATAAATAAATAAATAAATAAAAAGAAAATGCTTCATACTATAAAATATTGAATTTCAAAGCATTATCATATCTCTTAAATTCATAGATCATTTTGCTTATTTTTAAGTTTCTCACATCTTTTCAGGAAATGAAAATCTATTATCATAAAACATCCACCAAATAAAGCCAGTATTTTTATATAAATTATTACACAAAGGATTATCTAGCAACTCTACAGAAGAGGCAGTATTCTCCTTACATGATAAATTACTTCAAGAAAAATTTGATCCAAAACATAGCATTACTGTCTCCTGGAACAAATTTTATTTTACCTAACAACTTTTGGAGTTTTTTTTTTTTATCACAACAGTGCATTTTACTTTGAAAAATAAGAGTGTGATTTTTTTATTTAAACCTGGGACATTGTATTCTTGTAGGAAAGTTATTGGAATTAAGAATAACAACATTGTAAGATTTACAAGTAAAAGTCAACATCTGTTACAAAGCATAATATAAATAAAATGAAATTATTTGTACTTGACTTATATTGAGCTTTTTTGTCTCTTGTTAATAACTATTTCTTTTAGTGGAATATTTAAAAATAGCTTTAAGAAATGACTAGTGCATTCTATTTTGTCTCTTGGTCAAAATAAGTTAATGGTCATTTATTTGAAATGGTTATCTACTCTTGAAGCTGTCTTTTAATGATACTCTAGGGCATTTATCACAATCTCATAAAAATGTGGGTAGGTTTATCTCTTCCAGGAATTTCAGTCATTCTTTTGTCATTTTGAATTTGTTAGTAATCCATGAAGAATATGATTCATTAACTGTGGAGATCTTTGGTTAATTTATATTCATCACATTTTTATTATTTCTAAGGATTCCAGAAACCAACCAACCTAATTTTAGTTTTTGGTTTGTAACAAATTAAAACCTTTCAAGAGCATGTGGACCTTATCATGCATACAGATAGTTCTCTTTGGACATGTGCATTCTATGTACAAGTAATATTTGGTATATTGCATTACACTAGAAACTAAACAGGCTCTAAAGGAAATTGAAAATATCGTTCTTGGCCTCCATCAGAAAAAAAAGACTTCCCTTGGTAAAATACCCAGGAAACTATTCCAAGACAGTGTATTCCTATATTTATACAGTGAACAA
Source organism: Graphiurus murinus (assembly GCA_004027655.1). Taxonomy (NCBI): domain Eukaryota; kingdom Metazoa; phylum Chordata; class Mammalia; order Rodentia; family Gliridae; genus Graphiurus; species Graphiurus murinus. The sequence goes on along the minus strand of PVLC010033907.1, from coordinate 534 downwards.
ATAGTAAGTATGCATGCAACCCTTATTTTAAAATGGAACTGGGAAATCACCATTGAACATAATAGACAAAAATCTTATCCTTTATGGAGTGCATTCTAGTGGGGGAAACAGACAAACCAAAACCAAGTTAAATAGTTGGATAATATGCTGGTTAGTGACAAGTGCCATGGAGAAAAATAAAGCAGGGGCAGGCAATAGAGAATGTTAGGGCAGTGCAGTCAGAGCACAAGCTGCTTGAACGGAGACCGAAAGGAGGTGAGGTTCATAGTCATTATGATAGCTGTGGAAATGGTATTCCAGGCAAAGAACAACAAAGCAAGTCCATAAGCATACAGATGGGCATATGCCTAGTGTGTTTGAAGAGCAACAAGGAAGCAAAACAGTGCTTAAGAAGAATAAAGGAGATCAAGGGAAGGTATCGTGATAATCCAAACAAGAGATGGTGGTAGCTCCTGGTATTGTGTAGCAGTGGAGGTGATGAGAAACCAGAATTTATTGACAGTTGGATATGAACTACAAAGAGAGGGAAATCAG
>PVLC010033906.1:0-17221 GCA_004027655.1 Graphiurus murinus | reverse complement strand
GGGCACCAGCCAATCCCAAGCAGACCCGTGGGCACATGGAGGCAGCTGTGCCAGGCTGGCCTATGCCAGGGCAAGCCCTGGCCTCAAAAGCTGGCTTGCCAGTCCTGACCAGGCTGTACACAAGCCATCACAGAGCCCAAGGGAGAGCGGCTTGTAACACCCCTGCCCCTGGCCTGGGGGGCAGTGAGGATCTGCAGGGAACCCCAGGAGGATGAGGGGCTCCAGGGTCAGACCCCAGCTCTTCTTGCCGGACAAGTGGCTTTTCTCCCTGAGCCTTGTACCCTGAACTCTGAAGCCAGGGCCTGGGATGGCAAGTCTGTGGATATTCTAGGGACATGGACATCGAGTTCACGGTCCTCCCCTGTGGTGCGGCACCTCCAGCAGAGCTCCAGGAATGCAGCTCTCTGGCCACGAGGGCCAGGCCCTTCACCGCGCCTTGAGGGACACAGAAGCCACACGGGCCATTGGCCTCTCCCTCTCTGCCTTGCAGATGCCAGTGGCGGCCAGCAGTGGTCAGCACGGGGCCAGAGCCCACATGGGGCCACCAGTCTATCCCCATTACAGCTGATGGCCAGCCTGCTCCAGGAAGAAGGCAGGGACCGAGCAGCCAGGGCCAGAGGTGCCTTGCCCCTCAGGACCCCACCGCCTCCCGGGCCGTCTCTCCTCACCTGTCTGGGACAGCCACCACCCCTGACCTGGCTGCTCTCCAGTGAGCCGTGGCTATCGCCTAAGGGGCTAAACGGGCGGCCCAGGGGGCCAGCTCCTGGCGAGCCCTCCAGAAAGTGTCTGGCCTCAGGCTCCTCTTTCTGTGGGAGGGAGGAGAGCGCTCCACAGCCACCCTCTTCTGCTCTTCTGGTCAGAACCAGACCTGTCCCCAGGCTAGGCGCTGAGGCTATCCCTAACTGCCCACAGCTCCTGTCCATGGTGGTCCTGAGCTCCTCACACCCAGAAGAGAGACCCAGCCTGAAGATACCTCAGAGGCAGGTGCAGCCCGGGATCCGGCTGGGGGCAGGGTGGGGCAGGAGGGTGGACAGAGGGCCCCTGTAGGGGCTGGCTGACACCCGGCGTCCTGTCAGCCAGTCAGCCATACAGAGGGAGGGCCCCTGTCACAGAGCCCAGGCCCTGAGGGTGCGGTGGGTTCTGAGCCCCCAGGAGCCGGGGACCTGCAGGAGCAGCTGCAGCGGTTGCAGGAGGAGAGGAGGTGCAAGGTGTGCCTGGACCGAGCCGTGGCGGTGGTCTTCGTGCCCTGCGGACACCTGGTCTGCGCAGAGTGTGCCCCCAACCTGCAGCTGTGCCCCATCTGCAGGGCGCCCATCCGCAGCTGCGTGCGCACCTTCCTGTCCTAGGCCAGGTCAGCTCCCAGAGCCACCCTAGGCGTCCCTTGTGCAGCGTCCTGTCTCCTGCTGTCCCGAAGCCAGCAGCAGCATTCCAGGGACAGCGCAGGCGGCCTCTCCCCTCCTCCCTCTCAGTTGATTCCAGGACTTTTCCTTGACACCAGATTCTGTGTCCTTTGCCGGGGGGCCAGGGTCAGGGTAGGGGTGGGTTCAGGCCTCCCACCCAGCTGGGTGTACAGGGCTCCGCCAGGCTGAGGGGAGGGCAGCTTTGGAGGTGTGTGGGGAGACAGGCAGGGCTGGGGCTACCCAAGACCACAGACTCAATTGAGCCTGCAAGAAATGCAGGGGTGGGGGTACACAAACCTTGCTTACTAGAGAAGTGGGTGGGACACCTTGTATTTGCCAAGGGACAGGAGCCATGGCTTTCGGCCTCGGAACGGCAATGTTCCCCCGAGCTGGTAGCTCAGGGAACTCCCTGATGAGCCCCAGGGAACCAGGACTCTTCCCTGCCTCCTCCTCTCCTGCCAGGGTCTCTGGTTGGCCACGTGGGCTCCCTGCTTCGGCCTGCCCCTAACTACGCAGCGGACCTGCTGAGCACGCAGACTGTGCCCACCACCCGCCAGCCCGATTCCCAGCCCACAGCCCAGGAGGAGGCAGGAGCCCAGCCCGGCGTGGCAGGTTCTCTTACTGCGGCTGTTTGATACTTCCGAAGATAAATAAAGCGGGGTTTCCCCTGAACGGTGCTCCACGCAGCCTTTGTTCTAGGACCCTGGCCGATGCCTCCGCACACACCTGCCCCTCCCCAAAGCAGGCTTCTTCTTGCCGGCTGGGCAGCGCCAGCCCCAGGGCCAGCCCACTGCAGGCCTCTTCCCATTCTTCCCCGCTTCTGAGGACTCGTCTAATGCCCTCGCCTCCCTTTCCCTAGACCCCATCTTTGCTGTATTCTAGACTTTCAGGCCAAGCTATCCTCGGGCGCCTCCTGGGACCCTGCCTCAATCGTCCACCAAGCTGCGCGTTGCTGGGAGCTTGGCGGCAGGGCTGCAGCCTCTTTATTTGCCTACTTGTGGATACAGGGGTTCTCCAGGACTACTTGCCAAGGTTCCTGCTTCCAAATGGAGCCACTGCTTGTCCCAGGAAGCTCCTCACTCCAAACAGTGGCCCAGGATCCCGCGCTGAACCGCGCTCTACCCACAGCTGGAGGGGGGTGGGGCTCCCTCAGCCAGGGCTTGAGCCTGTGCTGGGGTGTCTGATCAGAGCCTCCACAGATCGAGGGGGTCTCGAAGCTCGCAAGCACTTCCTGGTGGGGCTGCACCTTTCCCCTCTTGCCGTCCTCTTGGCTAGAATCTGGCCGGCAGCAGCAGACGGTGGGGCAGGGCCCCCGAGGAGTGGCTCCGTGGGGAACAGTCAGGCCTGCTGCAGATGAAGCAGAAAACGCAGTGCTGCCCAAGGAGGCTGGGAATGCAGTTTCCATTCCCTGTGCCGTCTTTTGTGTCTTATTTTTTAGAATAAGAAAAAACTATAAAAGTCTGCAGTTGCAGCCAGCCCGGGCTCTGCCCTGCCACCCTGGCTGGTATCCAAGGTGGACCTAGGCAGGTGCTGTCGGCCCCCGGCAGGGTGCTGGGGGGAGCGGGGAGGCGAGGGTGTTTCCCGAGGCCTGAGGGGTCTCCTCTTCACTGTCCAAGGCAGTCGCTGAGGCTGGGGGTCGCAGGAGCAGATCAGTGGCGTCTTCACTTATGCAGGCCTGTGGGGAAGGTGAGGGTCAGAGAGGCCTGAGAAGGGGACAGAAGGTCTGGTCCCCTCTCCTCCAAGAACTGAAATGCGAACGGCACAAAAGCCAAGAAAGTGTGTGTGGGGGGCTCCCAGTCTTCTGCAAAAAGGGGTCGGGGCAAGGGGCTGGGCTCCCCCTCTCTAGGGTCGGTCCGGCTCTTCTCCCCTGCTTGTGGGCTGCTGTGTCCACAGGGTCTCGGGCCATGAGTCTCGGAGTGGACTGCGGAGCTCATGCCGGGTCCTTTAGCCCGCCCAGGGTCCCGGCTGCAGGCAAAATCCTCCGAGGTCTGTGCCGCCAGGTGAGGTCTGCCAAGCCCAGGTGCGGCCCAGGGTCCAGGTGTGTGCCCCACAGGTGGTCACCCCAGAGGACCGCAGACTGGGGACTGTGTGAGGCCCCTCCCCTCCTGAGGTCTTTACTGCCTCATTCTTTGGTACTGGGAGCTGAACTCCTGCTACCCCTGAGGACCCCTGGCCATGGTGGGGCTTACTCCCAGAAGGACTGGAGCCTGCTAAGAGAGCGGCAGAGACCCTTGGGAGGCCTGGGCAGTGGAGAAAGGCACTCTTCTAAGAGAACCATCAGAGGCCTCTGACCCGACTCTAGAACTGCTCTGGGGCGGGGTCTTATGGGGCAGAGCCAGGGGCGTGGGACCTGAACAGTCTTGGACACTGCCTGATCCTCCAAGACAGGAAACCAGTGCCCAGCTTTTCCTGCCACAGAGACTCTGGGAGAAGCACCACGTCCCCTCCTGAGAAGAGGCCTGTTGGCACCCCCTCCCACACACACTGTCTGACTCCCACAGAATCTGCCGTTGCTGGGCTCTGAGCTGGGAGGGAAGTGGGGCGGAGTCCCAGAGCCCGAGCACCCTGGTACCTAACTCGGAGCTGGCACGAAGACGATGCATCTTAGAAAGGCACCGGGGGTGGGGATGAGTGAATGACGGATGATGGATGACAGACAGATGGACAGACAGGTGCCTGACGAGGCCCCCCCAAGGAGAGAAGCCTCACACTGTGAGCGCCACAGAGCAGGCCCAGCGGGCCATACTTACAAATACGCCTGCTTGGACAAGAGGTTGGATGGTTTTTCATTGAAATGGTACAGGGGAAATGGATCAAATCCACCAATGAAATCAACTGAAAGAAATCAAGACCCAAATAAAACAAAACCCGAGTGGTGGGAAAGATGGCAAAGGGGAAAGCAAGCGGAGGGAGACTCCCCGCCAGCGCCCGAGGGGTCCAGGGGGAGCCTGCCGGAACCAGCTCCAGCGCGTGACCTGACTGGAGGTTGGGACGGCCCCATGGTTCCAGCAGTGGGGCGGCCCAGGCCCTTCAACCCGGTGTGTGTGGGGATGGGGGATACGCCATGTCCTGCCAGCCTCATCCAGGCGATCACCCATCCCTCGAGGTCATCTGCACCACTAGTGGGGCGAGGGCTTCCTGGGAACGCCCGTGCATTTCTGATGCCCAGGCTGTCCTGTCCTAAACTGACCCCCACCCCCAGTACTGGGGACTGAACCCAGGGGCATTCTACCTCCGAGCTACATTCCTAGCCCTATTTTTAATTCTTTATTTTGAAACAGGGTCTCACTAAGTTGCAGAAGGCCTCACTAAGTAGCTGAGGCTGGCTGCAAACCCATGATCCTCCGATCTCAGCCTCCCAAGTACTGGGATTACAAGCGTGCGCCACCACGCCTGGCTTAAACTGTTCTTAATACACTGGGCATGCAGACCTCCCGTGTGGTCTGGGGGATCAGGCAGCCCAGGGGGCTGAGGGTTGCTGGGGGCTGGCTCGAGAAGAACCCCCAACCCCCAGAATCACGCCCTGGTCTCAGCATAGGATGCTGCTGACACGGGTACCGCTGACCCCGAAGTCGGACTCCTAGATGGCTCTGAACTCCGATTCTGGCCCCAGGGAGGGTTCTGCTGTCAGGGGAGGGCTCTGCTGTCTGGAGTCCCTAGATGCGAACTAGATTTCTACCCCCCCTCCTACTCCACTAATCCTTTTTCTGCATAGTCTGAGACCACACCAGGGCCAGGCGCACCAAGAGGTCGCCAGAGTGTTACAAGTGTCACAAACCAAAGAATTTAAAGGGGCTCACAGACAGAGAGATGGAAACACACCTGAAGAGGTCCCACCTAGTACAAGGGCCTGGTGTGGCGGCCATGGCCAGCAGGCTGCGTGGTCATGCCACAAAGGTTCAGACCTTCCTCCTGAGGGTCACGGGGGCAGACCTGGCCCTGGGGCCCGCAGTCCAAGACTCGGGCTCCTTTCTTCTCAGGCTTCTGGACCGTCCCCTGCCCTGGCCTGAGTCAGGGAGTGAGGGCCCTGCTGGGCACGGAGACACCACCGGAGGGAGACCTCAGGCCCTGCTTCAGACACGGTGGAACTCAGCGGCCACCTCTGCTAGCCCCCCGCCCCCAGGGACCATGACATGTCACAAGTGGCTTCAGCGGGAGTGACTGCATCCTTACAACTGTCCTCTTCCTCCGTGAGCACGCTGACCACGTAGCAGCCGTAGATGAAGCCCAGGAGCTGAAAGACACCAAGAGGCCAGGGTGAGGGCTGCCAGGTGGGCTCTCAGGAGCATGGCCGCAGCAGAGCACAGAAGCACCTCTCCTGTCCCTGGACACGGAAGCCCCGCCCCTGCTGGCCTTGGCTTCCTCCTCTGTGAAAGGAAACAGCAGGCTCAGCAACTCAGTGAGACCTTGTTCAAAATAAAAAATTCTGGAGGTCTGCATGCCCAGTGTATTAAGAACAGTTTAAGCCGGCGTGGTGGCGCACGCTTGTAATCCCAGTACTTGGGAGGCTGAGACCGGAGGATCATGGGTTTGCAGCCAGCCACAGCTACCTAGTGAGGCCGGAGGGGGGGTAGCTCAGAGATAGAATGCCTCTGGGTTCAACTTCCTGGTATGAAAGAAAGGGAGGGGAGGAAAGAAGGAAGGAAGGAAGGAAGGAAGGAAGGAAGGAAGGAAGGAAGGAAGGAAGGACGGACAGTGGAGCAGTTGTGCATGGCCTCCTGAAGCCCCCAATTCCAGATGGGGGTCTCTGCTTCTCCCCCACCCTGCTCATGGGAGATGTGTGTGTGAGCATAACAGAGCATGTCCCTGCTGCAGGACAGCCCCAGGGGGTGGGGTGCAGGAGGCGCTCAAGGATCTGGCTGCAGCCTGATGAGCTCCCAGGTGCAGCTCTAAGCCCACTGCGATGCAGGGCGGGGGGGTGGCAGGCCCAGCAGCATGACCTTTGATGAAAATGATTCACAGCAGGGCCGAGGGGTGAGGTGGGGAGTAGCCGGGCCCAGATAGAGCAGGACAGCAAGCTACATCTCCACACGGCCATCTCCCCGTGGGGCTCAGACCTGGCCCTGGGTTGGTAACTCATCCTTTCCAAATCCCTTCAGGCCCACGGTGCTGCTGTAAGCCTGGAGGAGAGCCAGGAACCCACACAGCACAATACCTTGCACAGCCCTTTCCTCCTCCCCCAGAACAGCCTGGTCTGGGAGACAGCAGAGGTTCTTCTGTGGGCATCGAAGTCTGACTGGTGAGAACACTCTGAGCCTCAAGGGAGGGGCAGGAAGGCGGCCAGTGGTGGGCCCTGCATGACGGAGAGGCCCTTGGGAGGAAGCCGGCTTCCTGGTATACATCAGGCCCCTCCACTAAGCACCAGGGGCCCTCGAGGGGCTCGCCTACAGTCTGGGCTTCTCCCACCTCTGTCCTGGCCCAGCAGCCTCCTCTTGAGACTGACTGAAGTGCTGGGCCCCAGGCTGGGACTGTGTGGGTTCTGTGCCTCCGAGACCCACCCTGCTGTAGCGTAGGCAGGTGGTGCTGCCCTCCTGGAAGTCCAGGCGGAGGCCAGGAGGCAGGCCTGGCACCTCAGTGTTAGGAGACAATCTGAGAAGTCTCCTGTGCAGCCTTTTCTGGTACCACAGGACAGTGTGGAAGGGGGGGGTCACAGAGTGGGTTGACGCCCCCAGGAGCCAGGCCCAGGCGCTGGCCGTGGTGCTGAAACTCAGCCAGGCTCTTCCCGGGTGCTGGGTCCAGCCTGTTGCCCAGCTTGCCTTGGGGCATCCAAGCTGGCCCTGCCACATGGTTCCAGCACACCCCTGACCTCCCAGGCCTCCTGTCCATCCTGGGCTCCAGCCCAGCGCCTCCCTAAGCTCCCTGTCCCAGCTCTGCCTCTGCTGGCAGCTCCCCGGCCTCTGCTTGTCCTCCCTGGCCATAGGGGTAGGAACAACCCCAACACCCACCTCCCCTAAAACCCTCCAAAGCAGGTGGCAGAGGGCTGGGCTCCTCGAGGCAAAGCAAGTACCAGCAGACTGCAGTGGAATTTGGAAAGCCACATTAGAGAAATCCCCACCCGGGAGCAAGAACAAGAGCTCACGGAGGCTCCATCTCCCCTCCTGCCAGAACTCTCCCTCCAGCGTCGGCTGCAGCAGAGGCAGGCTGGGCCCTCCACGAGCACCTCCATTTATCTTTCCTCGTCTCCCGGCTGCTGCACTTTCAGACACCGACACGTCTCCTTGGCCAGCTGGCTCTTTCTCCTCGTGAGCGACGCGCCTGGTTCCCACACGTGTTTGGGCAACGGGCTCCTTCCTGCCTGACTGAGACGTGGCGGGAGGCCCCATAGTTCTGGCATGGTATGGAAGCTGTCTGGTCTGCAGGATGTGGGGAGCCGGAAAGGAGGCTCCCTGGATGCTCCCGAGGCCACCTGCACTGGTGCGTGACTTCTCATGCTGTGGGGATGCTCAGGGGTGGAACTCGACCTGAGGCCAGCGGGACAACCTTCACCCGCGCCCGCGGCACCCAAATACCCGTCACCGATTCTCAGTTGCACGAACGGGTCCACTTGCTGAGACAGCAATGAGCAGGGCGCCTGGGGCGCCTTTGCCATTCGGGTCTCCTGCCTCTCACTCCACAATGCCGCCAGAGGCTCAGGTTCAAGCCAGTTCCGAGCCCACTTTGCAGAGGGGGCCCCGAGGCACCGGCATCGTGAACCCAGCACCTAGCCGGGAGCTACTGCGACATCTTACCTCTCGGGAGGACGAGGAGGCATCCTGTCTGGCGCAGGGGAAGACTGGTCCCTCTGCACTCAGAAAGCACCCCCTCTCCTCCAGGCAGGACAAGCCCTCAGCACCGTGCGCCCTCCCAGCCACCCCACACCCTTTCCTGCTGGCCCTGACCCCACACTCACCGCCACCAGGACCTGCAGGCCGCTGTGCAGGGCCTCCATGTAGCCGTGCTCCAGGACACAGCCGGCGCCCGGGACCAGGGCCTGGCCCTGCAGGACCCCGAGGCCCGCCACGGATGCTTCCTCACGCAGACAGCCTGGCCCGTGTTCACGCCACCAGGAACGGTGTCTGGAGAGGTTGAAGGTCAGGAGCTGGCTGTCCTGGGGGAGAGGGTGGCACAGATCACTGTGAAGAGGCCTGGCGTGGAGAACAAGGGAGGCCTGTCCCCTCTTCCTGTCCCTGGGGGCTCTTCGCTGCTCCTTGGCCGGAAGGCCTCATTCTGCTGGGCCCAGGCCCTCACGCCGGTCCTCTGGGAAGGCCTCCAGCCAGCGAAACCCTGGGACTCTCTCAGGGCCTGGGCCTCTGGCCTTCACATCTCTGGCCAAAGCTGCCACATTGAATGTGTTTGGCCTCATGTCAGTCTTCCTCACTGTGGCCCCAGCCATGGCCCCAAAGTAGGGCGGGTCAGCCTGCTGGCACCTGTGGCAGCCCAGCCAGAGCAGAGGGCAGTGGCATCTGCCCACTCCTCACCCATGAGCTTCGTGCAAGGGGCCCGGAGCAGCCTGGGGCAGGGCTGGCTCCCAAAGGACACCTGCAGCCTCCCCTCCACCCACGGGGGGAGCCAGGGTCATCGGCCGAGAGGTCTGCTCAAACTGCACACCAAAAGGGCAGGGCAGAAGACCCCACTCTGCCACAGGAGGGTGGGATTCTCTCTGCCTGCACCCTAGCCCTGCAAGCACCCCCCTGTAGATCTCTGCCAGATGGGCCTGTTTCTGCACCCCCAGCCCAGCTCCCCCGTGCTGCCTGGGCTCTGAGGCCCCTCTTCCAGCAGCCTTCCTGCTGTGCTGTGCAGCTGGAGGCCCTGTCTAGCTGACTGCCTCATCAACACCGCTCCCACCCACAAACCACTGTCTCCCAAATCTTTTTTTTTTTTTTTTTTGCGGTACTGGGGATTGAACTCAGGGGCATTCTACCTCCGAGCTACACCCTCAGCCCTATTTTTTATTCTTTATTTTGAAACCAGGTCTTGCTAAGTTGCAGAGTGCCTCACTAGGTGGCTGAGGCTGGCCTCGAACCCGGATCCTCCGGTCTCAGCCTCCCGAATGCTGGGATTACAAGCGTGTGCCACCACGCCCGGCTTCCCAAATCTTTACTAGGCACCAACCTTGGCTCTGACAGTCCTCACGCTGGGGACACCGCTGGGCACTGACGGAGCCCCTGCCCCCATGGGGAGACATATGATGTCCAAGCAAACACGTGTCACATGGAGACCCAGCCGGGGAGCCCCCAGAGAGGGATCTGTTTGCAGGACACCCCCCATCTTTACTCACCTTCGAGAGGCCCCCCACCTCCAGGTAGAAGCAGATAATAAAGACATTCCAGGAGATCCAGATGGCTGCCCACACAGTGTACTGGGGAGATGAACGAGGTCGGGCAGAAGTTAAATCCAGCAGCTTGGGGGCGCCTCTTTGCATAGACCCCCTTGGGGAAGAGCTCACAAGCACAGGCTAGGGCAGGGGCTCCCCAAACCTGCTGCTCGGCTTGGAGGAAGGGATTTCCCTGAGCCAACCTTGAAGGGGTCTCAGAGCCCTTGGCAGTCTTCCCTCGCTGCTACCAAAAGGGTGTCAGGGATACTGCTGCCACAAGGGTGCCCAGGACACAGGACACTGGAATGGCCAACTCGAGGGTGCCAGCCAGGGAGGACTTTCCCGGCCACCGTTGTCACCCAGAGGCACCCCTGGCCATCTGAGGTGAATGGGGCAAGGTATGACTGGCCTCAACTGCTGAGTGCCCCCAAACCGCCACAGAGCCAGCTGTCCGGCCTCCTGCTCCCCAGGGCTGTGTGACCTCCAGAGCTGGAAGGTTCACCACCTCGACCTCTGCAGGAAAGCCTGCTGCAGACCCCTGTCCTAGAGCAGTTGTTTGTCTGCATGAAGCAAATACGCTGACTGCCTTCGGCAAAACTCAATCAGAGGGGGGAGGGCCATGTGGGGTCCAGACCCCAAGGGCTGCTTGCAGGTGCCCGGTGTTCAGTTTCTTTGTCTGCACGGCAGGAGTCCTGACTGCACCCCCACTCCTGGCTGTTGGGGGCAAGCTCTAAAGGTGAGTGTCTGGGCTAGAAGCAGCCCTTGCAAAGGCCACCTGGGCCCAGCCACATTCTAGACATCCAGGCGGGAGAAAGGTCTGAACCTGGGGTCCGGGCTGGCATGTCCAGGGTTCTGGTGGCTTCTAGGACATGAGCACAGAGCATTGCTGTGGGAGGCCCCCCGTCCTGGTCACCCCACCCCGCCTGCCACAGAGGCAGCCAAGCATGGTGGACTCACCACCACAACGTAGCGTGGCCGGTACTGGATGGTGCCAAAGAGCCCCAGGATGACCACGACGCTGTGGACAAAGTTGGCCAGGATGGGCGCCCACTGGTAGCCCAGGAAGTCGAACACCTGTCTCTCCAGGATGGTGACCTAGGAGGAGGAGGTCCATGAGGGTGGTGTGCTCTGAGGGAGCCCCCCGGGGTCCAGGGTGATGGCTGGAGTCCACCCCTCTCCTAACCACTCTGCCAGGCGGGCCCAAATGCCTGCTTAACCACCGCCATCAAGCAGGGTCGAGCACCTATTGCTGTCCCAACAAAAATCTCCAGGTGTATCTGACGGCCCCGAGCATCAACACCGGGGTGTCCCTCCCCTGCGCTGGCCCTGCTGCGCCTGGTGGGGACAGTCCACAGGCGTCGTCTCTGTGGCTCTCTGCATTCTGAGGACCCAGCATGGGCCGTTTGTCCAGTGACCCCCCAGTCTCAGAAGTATGCAGTTTGCCTGGGATGCAGACAGCGGGAGCCGCACATGGGCCTATGCCAACGTGAAAACATGAAGCCAGATGCAGACCTGTGCGCACGTGCCTGGAAGAGGCAGGCTGACAGCCGTGCCCCAGGGGCTGTGGTGCTTCTGCACCTGCTGTTCATAGACTCGCTGACCTGGGAGTGCTTTTGGTGTTTGTTTTTGTTTAGTTGTTGTTTCGCACTACTGAGGATCAAACCCCCCAGGGGTCCTCTACCACTGAGCTACATACCGGTCATTTTTGTTTTTTGTTCTAAGATAGGGTCTTGCTAAGTTGCCCAGGCTGGCCTCAAACTTGCAATCCCTTTGCCTTGGCCTCCTGAGTCACTGGGATCCCAGGTGTGCACCACTGTGCCTGGCTGGCATTTTTATAATTTTTTAAGGGAAAGATTCTTTTTGTGATCAACTGACCTGCCTCTGAGCCAGCCCTGGCAGCTCTGGGACTGGAGGCAGAGTCCCTGGGAGGGGACCCAGCGAGTTTGATTTGGAGTGGGGGTGGGCGGTCGGCAGTGCTGGGACTCTCAGCCTCCAGCCTGCGGGGCGGACTGCACGACAGAGCTGCCCCCCAACACACTGTCCCCCTGTCCACAGGAGGGGAGCCGGTGCTGGGGCCCTTCCAGACCTAGCCTCCAAGCAGGGCCTCATCCCCTCATGCCACTCAGCCGGCTCTCGAGGCTCAGACTGGGCCAGGTCTGCACCCCAGCCCACACCCCTGCTGCCCCCCGTCCAGCCCCCAGCACTGCCCCTGGAGTCTCACCAGGCCGGGCCCCTCACTGGCCTCTCTCCTCTCATGTAAGCCCAGTGCTCCTTCCCAGGCCCTCACGACCTGCCCCATCCTCCCGCCCTGCAGCTTTGAGGACACCCAGCTGCTGGGCTCAGTGTCCCTCCAAGACAGGCGCCTCTGCCTGAGCAGCACCAGCCGGACCCCAGCTGCCAATCTCTGTCTCCCTCCGGCAGCTGCCCAGTCTCCCACTGGGGTCTCCGTGCCTGGCAGGCAGGATCCACCCTCCCTCGCTTACCCAGACACCCACCCAGCACCCTCCTGTGGGTCCTGGCCCCACCCGCAGGGGCGGTGCTGCCCCATCTCCTGCTGCACTCCCAGCCCTATGTCCCCAACACTCCAGCCAAGCACGGTGCTGCAGAGTCATGGCGGACGGCCACAGAGGAGAGGCAGACAGGCTGAAGCCGCAGCCCAGCCCCCTCTGTGGCTACCAGGCCACCACTTCATACAGGCGTCCAGGGCCTCCAGGTGCACGTACCACCAGGGACACCACCGAGTTGCTGTGACCCCAGGGGAGGGCCACCCTGTCCCCCAGCCCAGGGGAAGTGACAGCTCCAACCGTCCTACGAAAGGCCGGGAGGTCTGCTCAGCCCGCCATGGGAAGACCACCCCTCACTCCTCTTCTTCTGATAGACATCCCCAGAGCTATGGAGTCTGGACCTGAGCCCCAGGATGCCCCCAGGCTCTGAGCTTCAGTTCAAGGCTGGGTCAGAGGGACAGAGGCAGGTCCTGGACTCCGGGATCCGTGCCCTGCACAGTCCCCCGCTTCCCCTGCACAGTCCCCCGCTTCCCCGGGAGAGAGCCACAGGAAGCTGCTCACATCACACTCAGCTCAGCAAGTAGTGTGATGTGAGCAGGAAACAGAAGGAAGGGAACACTTCAAACACGTCCAAAGCCTGTGAATTCCTAGTGCGACTGCAAACACCACTGGTTGGGAGGGACCCCCAGGACCCCCAGCGTCGCCATGACAACTGTCAAGAAAGGCCCAGGCAAAGAAATAAATAAGCTGGGCGTGGTGGTGCACGCTTGTAATCCCAGCATTCGGGAGGCTGAGACCGGAGGATCCGGGTTCGTGGCCAGCCTCAGCTACCTAGTGAGGCACTCCGCAATTTAGTGAGACCCTGTTTCAAAATAAAGAATAAAAAAATAGGGCTGGGGGTGTAGCTCGGAGGTAGAATGCCCCTGAGTTCAATCTCCAGTACCGCAAAAAAAAAAAAAAAAAAAAAAAAAAAGAATAAATAGATAAATAAATAAATAAAAACCACCCAGGCTGGGTGCTTTCTCCTGCTGCCCTGGCCGCACCAGGAAGGACCACGCTCCTACAGAACTAGAGCGAAGGCCTACTCAAGAAGTCCCGGAACCTTGTGGCTGCCCATCCCAGCTGCGACCTGATGAACTGGAGCCAGATCCCTAGCCTGCTCTTGGCTACGGCTGGGGGAGCCCCGCAGGATGGGGCCCAGTAGCACCCCACCCCAGCCTTTGAGGACACATGCCCTCCATCCCCCTCAGGCAAAATGCAAGCCCCTCGCTTGGGGTCACCGAGGCCTTGCCCACCAGACCACTGGCCGTCCCCCTCCCTGGAAGGGCACAGGCCTTCAGGCATTCCCTGAACTCCAGGAATAGCCCAGCCCTTCCCCAGGCAGGACTTGGGCCCCACCCCTCCATGCCCCAGCGCAGCACCTGCTTCTGCCCAGGCCCATTCCTGCCTGGGCCTGCCTTTGCTCCCGGCCCACTCCAGGGGGGAGCAGCAGGCTCATCCTCACCTTCCCTGCACGCGGGTTTGTTTTACATCAGCTGTCGAGGGTGCAGACCCGGGTCAGAGTGTCTATAGACACAGCAGTACTGCCTGGCCCAGAATGGCCCCCAGTGCCAGAGGGCTGCACATAAAAGTTTCTCAGCTATGCACATTTGGGACCAAAAAAAAAAAAAAAAAAAAAAAGACTCTGAGGGCCCTCCCAGCCTCTCCCTGCCTCACCGAGAGCCCTGACCCTGAGCAGCAGCCAGGGCAGGATGGACTCGGGCCCGGAGCTCTTGGCAGCCTCACACCAACAGCCTGCAAGAGGCCCCGTGAGGACCCTCCGCCACCGAGGGTCTAGAGTCTGGGTGATCCCACAGGAGGGCGGGCAGGTGCCAACTACAGGGCAGCTGTGAACAAAGGCTGGGAGCGGGACAAAGATCGGTCCTCAGGACAGGTGAAGGAGATGAGGAGATGCATACAGACATCGTGCACATGCGTGCAGAGCTGCAACAGCATCTGCTCTACGAGTCGCAGGGCTTCCTGTGCTGCCTAGGGGGCATCAACCAACACTCTGCCCTGCCCAGGCCCCCAGGCCCCCAGGGGCATCCTCAGCCCACTCTGCCTCCTGGACACTGTCCTGTGAGGCCCAGGCTGGGCGCCGGGACCCGCTGCACTTCTACTCCAAAGGCTCTCGTCTGAGGAGCCCCTGCAGCCTGGGGGTGGCGGGCTGTGCGAGGCCCGCCTTGCCTGAGCCAAGGTGCTCAGAGCTCAGTGCACCGCGGCCACATTCAAGAGGCTGAGACTCTCCCTGCGTGGAGACGGAGGCTCTGGGGACCCTGCCCAGACCCAGCCCCTAACCCCTTCCCGGGGCCCCAGCTCCCCATCTTGTCACCACAGCAGCGAGGCCTGGGAACAGCCTCAGCGAGCTAGGCTGGCTCAGAGCCCGCCGAGTTCGCGCTATTCTTCAGGGAGAGATGCTTGGCCCTTTGTCTTGTAACTTGGTAACGAGAAAACTCTCATGCTTGTCAGAAGAGGAAGAGGAGGAGGAGGAGGAGAAAAGGAGGAGGAGGAAGAGGGAGGAGGAGAAGGAAAAGGAGGAGCTGACGGAGGAAGAAGAGGAGAAGGAGGAGGAGGAGGAGGAGGAGGAAGAGGAAGCAGGGAGGAGGAGGAAGAAGAGGAGGGAGAAACTGATGGAGAAAGAAGAGGAAGAGGAGGAGAAGGAGGAAGAGGGAGGAGGAGAAAGAGGAGGTGATGGAGAAAGAAGAGGAGGAGGAGGAAGAGGAAGGAGGAGGAAGAGGGAGGAGGAAAAGTATGGAGGAGGAGGAGGAGGAAAAGGAGGAGCTGACGGGGAAAGAAGAGGAGAAGGAGGAGGAGGAGGAGGAAGCAGCAGGAGGAGGCGGCGGTGCTGATGGAGGGGCAGTGTCCTCAGGACCCCCCAAGCTTCCCCTGTTCGGTGCACAGCAACCACAGTGGTGGGTGGCCTCTTCCTCCCTGAGGCAGAGGAGGGATAGGTGACTGCCCCAGCGCTGGCTGACTGCCAGGCCAGGACAAAAGGCCTTAGACAGCGTCCTGCTGCATCAGAGCTGCGATCTTGCTGGGCACAGGGAGGGATCCAGTCCCTGGGGCTCATCTGGCGGAGACTGAGTCTGCAAGAAGACTCTCCAAGGACGTCCTGCTGCCCTCAAGCCGGGCAGCAACCTTCTGCAACCAAGTTTCCAAGGGCCTGCCATGGACACCCGACGATGCACTGTCCACCTCAGAGGTAAAACAGACAACATGGCCTGCCCTGAGCCCTCTGCACCCCGTGATCACATCCCTCCCCGGCACGTGCAACGGGAACCCCTGTTTCTTCTGCCTGAGCACCAAACCACACGTCAACCAAATACCAAATTTAATACACCAGAACCAAAGTCACCAGCCAGTCCCCAAAGTGGCCAAACTTCCTGTCGCCTGAACTGGCCAGACTCCAAACCTCAGTACCAGACAGGCTCATCCCTATCTTCCGCCGGGTCTGCCTCCCCCAGGAGCCTGCTCAGGGAGCACCCGGGGGCAGCGGCAGAACTGCTTCCAAGATGCAGGCCCAGGCTCTCCCCAGCCTGAAGCGGGGACCACCCACCTCCATCCTGCCCCATCAGCCGGCCTGGGTAGCTCCCTCCTCCCTGGAGGGACCTATGGCCTGTGCTGATCCTATGCAGAGGGCAGGCCACCAAACTGCACCACCAAGGATGCCAGCGGCATTTTCTCCTTAAAACTTCTTAGAAGCCAGGCACAGTGGGTCACACCACTGGTAATCCCAGATACTCAGGAGGCTGAGGCAGGAAGATTACAAGTTCAAGGCCAGCCTGGGCAATTTTGTGAGACCCTGCCTTAAAATTAAAAAACACAAAGGACTGGGAATGTAGCTCAGTGGTAGACCGCTCGCCTAGCATGCTGGAAGCCCTGAGCTCAATCCCTGCACCATGAAATATTAATAACAACAATAGCAAGATGTATACTAAGTAAAATGTCACAAATAATGATAATATATAAAAAATGTAACAAGAAACATCCTCTTCCTCCTCTCTAAGCCTTTTAGTTTCAGAAGGTGGGGGAACACCCGTCCAGCTGAGCCCACCGCCCACGCTCAGCCACTCAACCTGCAGAAAACAAAGCAGTTTCCTTTTTAAGACCAGAAGCCCAGGGCCCATTAGCATCTAAGCAAAGCAGCTTCCCAGCCTGGAAGAGACCTTTGTTTAGCCTCCTCCAGCAAGGGCAGCCAGGAACCGGCCTTCCAGACTTGGGGAGTGGGGGTGGGGGTCTCCAGGCACCAGGGCAGGATGCAAACTTGGCCAAGGGATGCCCAAGTTCTCCCGCAAAGCTCTGGACCCAGGAGGCCGGCTGGTCCCCAGCACAAAAGGCTGTGCAGAGCCCGGGGGCTCCAGGGACTCCGATCCTCCCGCCATATCTAGATACTGGGGTGAATCCAGGGCAGCAGAATAGGCAGAGCCCGCACACACTTCGCAGGGCAAGCAAGGCGCTCCCACTCAAAAGCACGACCCCTCCTGTCGGGTCTCGGACTTGGAACTCTGTTGCCCTCTTGGGGACTGGTGCTGTTCGGTAAAAGGCACACGCTCCTTCTGTCCACTTGGCCTCACGCGCCTTCAGACACGCGTGGGCACCGGGTGCAGCTGCGCTCCTCCCTGACCGCTCCGCGCCTCGGGGACTTGTTGAGCGCGGCCGGGCGAGGGTCGCCCCCTATCCAAAGCTTTTGTTCCAGGCCGGCCCCTCCAGCCGCTCTCCGGCACCGGTCCCCCCGCGCCGCTCGGGACACCGCGTCCTCGAGTGCTCCCACAGCCAGAAGCCAACTGCAGTAGCCCGGTCTCAGCTCTCCATCCCGGGAGCCTCCCTAGGCTGTCCCGCGTCCGACGAGCCGGACCCTGCACCGGACTCACCAGCTGCAGAGCGCAGAGCAAGAGGAGCGTGCAGCGGCCGGAGCAGGAGCCCATGATTCCCGCGCCGCCCGCGGGCGCCACCGCTGCCAGTGTGGGCCGGAGCCTGGGCCCCCC
>PVLC010033905.1:0-17228 GCA_004027655.1 Graphiurus murinus | reverse complement strand
ATATTCTTGATGATTGCCATTCTAACTGAAGTTAGATGAAATCTCAGTGTAGTTTTGATTTGTATTTCCCTGATTGCTAATAATGTTGAACATTTTTCATATATTTATTCACTGTTGGTATTTCTTACTTTGAGAAGTGTCTATTCAGTGGAGTTCCCAGTTGTTTTTATTGACGTATGTATTATTGATATATGTACCAGAGTGTTCTTTAACTTGCAGCATTTTTCTCTATCTTTTAAAGATATTTTCATACTGTATTTCCTATCTGTACAATTTTGAAGCTCATCACTATATAACAACCATTTTCACCTGAGCACAGTGTTCATTCTATGAACATTTATTTAACATTCTTTCGTGGGACATTAGGTGTTTCCCTCTGTACAGAATTTAAAGCAATACTGGTATGGAGTTCTTTCTTATGTTTCCTGGGACAAACATATACGGCATTTGCTTGTTCAATTTATATCACTAAATTATTTTCCATAATAATTAAACCAATTTGTAAATACATAGGTAATGTATGAGAATTCCCAGGCACCACAAGCATGCAGGATTTCATATTCTTATATGTTAAAAGTTTTGCTGAATTAGCAGTATGAATCATTGTTTCATTATGCTCTTTAATACATTTTTATATCTAATACTGAGCATATTTTCAAATATTTCTTCACCATGGCATTATCTTCTAATTAATGTGTTCATTATTTTTCTCCACTTCTATATTAAGTTGTGTTTTTTACTATTTAGTATTTGAAAATTATGTTAATTAATCCATTGTAGATTATGTAAAAACAAATTTTCTCAACATATAAAATTATTTTTTACCTTTTTATTATGTCCACATTTACTTTTAAAATAAACTCTGACATAGACTGCAAAGAAATAAATGAAAGTGGGTTTTCCACAAAATCTCTAAAAGACTTTGAAAGTTCCAGGCAATGTAAATTTGTGGATTGCTGAATAGTTTAATTTTCCTGTGAGTAGACATTCTCCTCACTTTGTGACCTTTGGTTGAGTACTGTAGAACATGGAAATGAGCACATAGATCTAAAGCTTAGATTATAGCAGGTACTCCTGAGATGCAGAAGGAAGAAAAACATTCATTAGAGTCAAACTGAGCATGAGAAACAGAAGAGGACAGATGACATTTGAAAACAAAAGCTACTAATTTCTAAAACTGTTTAGTCAGATTTAATTATAACTGGGTTAAATTTCATGCAAAGAAAGGATGAATGTTTCAAATAGAAAATTTACCTAATAATTTTGCTGATCCTGTTATTGCACCAAGATTGTCACTGGATAAGAAAAGTGATTATATACTATAACCACAAAAATTCATATAAGCTCAGCAGAAAGTTTTCGTAACTCAGACTGACAAGTATATGTGGAGAGTTTGGCTTTCTTTGGATCATAGAAACAGATTTTTCCTGTCTATCTGTTTCTACTAGTTCTGAAATCCTATTGTTACAATAAAACACGAAGTTATATATTAATTTGAGGAGACAATTCTCCATGACATTTCGTTTCTGCACTTGTATCAGCTTTTGTGCTCTACCAAATTCCAAGGATGTTTGTATAGCAAACAGCCCTGGATGATAGCAATAGTAGAAGGTAAATTTGTTTGCTGATCAGTTTAAAAGAGATAAATTTCCCTCCAAGAAAAGTATGAATAGGTTAGCTAGCAGCCACTTTACAAAGATTGAGGTTTCCTAAGTTCCAGGTTCTTTAGATGTGACATAAACACTGTGTACAAATCCACCTGAGCCCTTTGGGAGACAAGGGATATTGATATATTACCTGTTTAATGGTGTATAATAGGGTAATAAGTCATTTGTCTCATGTTATCATGCAAATAGGGTCTGGTCTCAGACTCTACACAACGATGCTTCTTTTACTATTATTTCTTAGTATGTGTATATTTTTGTATCTATAACTACCACTCATTCTTAAGGAAACCCTGAGGGTTCCTGGGATAATTAAAGGCTTAGGAGTTCTCATTGAAGTAGATGAAGTGTATCCTAAGTATGAATGTTTCTCAACCATCTATGCCAGTTCTCTTTCACATTTGCTATTGTAGTAAATCCTCAAACCGAGAAAGAAGGGATTTTCTGAGATGGTTGCTAGGGCAAAGGGAAATGCAATGTTGTAAATCAATTCTGGCTTCTTTAAATTAACTTAGGTTTAAAAAGTGATTATTATTTAAGTGCTCTTTGTACATAGTATGCTGAATCTAGTATAATACTTTACAATGAATCAAGACCAATAGTAAAACGCATCAGGAAATTTGAGAAATTCCAGATTTTTAGTTCATATACATTCATTCCCTAATCAAAAGATAAGGTGACCCTAGGGAAATGTCTATTACTTTTGCTGCAGTAAGAGGCATACAAAAATTTGTTAACTCTTATAAGTAATCCAAGATATATAGTATGCAATACAAAGGGGTTGGGTTTGGGTTTTGAATCTCAGTTATATTTTCCTATTTAGTGTCTCAATGACTTAGTGACTTCTTATGCAGGATGTGGTAAAGGATATTAGAAGGGGTATTATGATTCCTTCCAACTGTGACTGATTTCACAACAACAGAAATTTTGAATCACACAAATATTTCTAATTATATATTTTTAACAAAAACCTAAGCACATGCTTATATTTTATTTTATTTTTTGGTACTGGAGATTGAGCCTAGGGGTGTTCCACCTCCAGCCCTATTTTATTTATTTTTTTATTTCAAAACAGGATCTCGTAAAGTTGTTGAAGGTCTTGCTATGTTGCTGAGGCTGGCCTGGAATCTGCCATCCTCCTGCCTCAGCTTCCCAAGTACTGGGATTACAGGTGAACCACCATGCGCAGCGTGTTTATATTTCATATATTACTAAATTAAGTATGTTAGGAAAACAATTTTGCTTTTAAAAGGACACAAGACTTGTCAGTGTTGTTGCTTAAAACTGATTTTAAAAAGTTAGATTTAAGCCGGGCGTGGTGGCGCACGCTTGTAATCCCAGCATTCGGGAGGCTGAGACTGGAGGATCTGGGTTCGCCACCAGCCTCAGCTACCTAGTGAGGCACTCCTCAACTTAGTGAGACTCAGTTTCAAAATAAAGAATAAAAAATAGGGCTGGGGGTGTAGCTCGGAGGTAGAATGCCCCTGAGTTCAATCCCCAGTACCGCAAAAAATAAAATAATAAAAAAGTAAGATTTAAGATATACTGAGGTATTTCTGACATGATATGCATCTAGCTTCACAGTAATTGTAGGACTTGTGGAATTCAAATAGCTTAACTTATTCAATTAAATTCTACAACTCATAAATATATATAGGATATACTCAATACTTTTTTTTTTTTTGCGGTACTGGGGATTGAACTCGGGCATTCTACCTCCGAGCTATATCCCCAGCCTTATTTTATATTGTTTATTTTGAAACAGGGTCTCACTAAGTTGTGGAATGCCTCACTAGGTAGCTGAGGCTGGCTGAGAATCTGGATCCTCTGGTCTCAGCCCTCCAAATGCTGAGATTACAAGTGTGCGCCACCACGCCCGGCTTCAATACATTTTTTTAAGATGGAGTCCTGTGAAGTTACCCAGGTTACCCTGGATATTCCCTGTCTTAGCTTCCTGAGTAGCTTAGATTACAGGTATGCAACTCCATACCCCACGTGGATTTAAATATTCTTTTTTTGTCTTTTTCTGTTTTATTTATTTCATGTTTACTTTTTTTTTTTTTTTTTGATACTGAGAATTTAATCTAGGAGCATGCTACCTCCAAGCTACATTCCTATCCCTCTTTCTTTTTCTTTTTAACTTTTGACACAAGGTCTCACTAAGTTGCTGAGCCTCTCACTATGTTGCCGAGCCTATCCTCAAATGTTTGATTCTCTCATTTTAGCCTTCCAGGTACTGGGGATATAGGTGTGTATCACCATGTCTGGTTTTGTCTTTTTTTTTTTTGCAATACTGGGGATTGAAGTCACGGCCATTCTACCTTTGAGCTACATCACCAGCCCTTATTTTTTATTCTTTATTTTGAAATAGGGTCTCACTAAGTTGCGTAAATAGGATGATAGCATTTCTTCAAGAAACGGAATTCCTCAGAGATCTATGAATTCATTCACACTGATATTCCATGAGAAAACAGTCAAATAGCCCCAATGAAATTTTTTAAGATTTAATGTTTATTGTAACTTGAAAGTTAAAAATGTTAAGACTAGTAATATACACTGATAGTTTCAAAGGTGGCAGATAGTGTTCTGAAAGTGCATCTTTATTTCTAAGTAACAGAAACCCTGGACAATTATTTGTAGGGGAAAAATGCATAAACCAAAGTATGATAGATAAGGCTTTTTTTTCCCCTAGGAACAAAACATAAAATATTTTATTACACCATTATTCTAGTTCAGCAAATTGCTAAATAAATAAATAAATGAAAACCTCTGACCTAAATTTACTAGGCTAAAGTGTTTTAATATGTCATTTAGCTTTGTTATAATACTGGGCTTAGTGGAAAACATGTCTCCTTTATTCTGGAAAGAGAGAGATACAGAGAGAGCAAAACAGAGAAAAGTAAAAACGTAGTGGCTTTTAGCAATATGAAAAGCATGTTTCAGTTGACAAAATGAGATGCATGTAAATGACAAGTAGGTTCTCTGTACCCTGAAAACCTTCAACTCAGAGTGACTTGTGGCCATAAATTACCAGCATACTGCTTCAGATCCTAGTCTTGTAATTTCATCAAGATCAACAAGATGCAATCTTGAGAACTGTTTACATGGTGTGAGGACGAATTGATGTCCTTGTTCTTTCAGACGGCTGAGTTTGATGCACAGGAGTCTGACTACTTTTCTGTCTCTGTGTAGCTGTATATGGCCATTGTAAATAATTAAGTAGAAATTTGTTACCCTTTTGTCAAATGTATTTCTGATGTTGCTCTTCCTAGCTTCCATTAAGAAATCCCTTGATTAAATTTTAAAGTCTTAAACAATTTGAGAGTCTGAGAGCATTGGATACAAACTACAATTTAAATGTTTTGCAGGGGAAAGTCATATCCTCTTTGGGAGTAGAAAAAATAATGTCAGGTATTTAGTATGCAGCCCCATGATTCCTTTTCAAGGCACGATATTACAGATTTGATTACCAACCTAGTAGCAGGTCCTTGTAGGTCATTTATTTTCCAAACAACTGTCTTGTATATATTTAGAATCTGTTGCTTAAAACATTTGAAAATATTTTAAGTTAAACAAAATCTGATTTTGTCTAGAAATTTAAACTCTTGTTTCATTTAAATTCTTATAGAATATGATAAAAAGAAAATACTGAACAAATGCTTATTGTGTAATATAAAGCCCATAATTCCTCTTTACATTTTATTTATAGTATTCTCAAATACTCTGTAGAAAATATAACAAAGAAATAAAAAAACTAAATAGTGGAATATAATTTTCTTGGCTTGTGCTTCAGAAAATATCAGCACTTTTTTTTTATTTTTAATCGTATTCTTCCTAAACTACATGCATTTAAAACAGATTGTGGCACTTGTAGAGATATATTATAATTATTTTGTATATTTTGGAAAAATAAGATAAAGCACCACCCTTTAAATCTAAAACACATATAACTCAAAAAAATGAAATATGACATTTAGTTTCTATTAAAATTAACAAAGAAGCAGAGAGCATCTTGTATTGTGAGGTGATATTCCACAGTGACTTAATTAAAAGTTTTCTGTGGATTTTTCACTTTCTTTTATGTGGGTGAATGTTACGATTCTTTATTCTTCCTCTCTCTGCACATCATTTCCCCTTTGCGTCAATAAAATGGATGAACATTAAATATATATTGATAGTATTTAAAGCTACTCTCATCAGGGACTTTATTTTCATGGTGATTCATTCCCTTAATATCTCATTTTGTATTTTGACCACTACAGTTATTACATATATCATATACATGTCTTTTTCATTTGGGGATAAGAAAATTAGAAACTTTAAGAAGTTATTTTTATTTAGTGAGTCAACCTGGTTTGGGACCATGTTTTGCATATAATAAGTCCTGATTCTAAATGGACATTACAAAAAAATTAAAATAGCACTACTTATACCCACGCTATCCTTCCTCTACATGCAAATCCAAATGTTACTTTTCATGAAGTTTAAAGAACTCATGTTTATGTCTTAGTATTCTATGTTTTAGTGTTTGCTAGGTCTTATTTTGATTCTGTATACCAAGTTAAAATGTCAAAGTTGTTGATCCAGAGATAGACCTGCCATAGTTGGCCTCCTCACTGGTGCTCTCTCTTTAGGGAAATAGTCTCTGTAGGCTGGTTCTGGTTCCAGACCCTGCTGGAGTCCATCCCATTGAAATGTTCCTATGTAATATTATGTTCTGAAAGAGAGAGAGATAGGGAGCCTCAGGTTTGGGATCAAAACTTTTCATTGATTCCATGATCATAACCTCAGTTTCCTCATTAAAATTAAAAAAAAAAGATTAGTGTTTTGAAGAGTGGCATTGAGGATTGAGATAATATAGATTACATATTATATATGTAATCTAATTACATATTATATATGTAATTAGATTACATATATATATATGTAAGATGGCATAATGCTGTTAAATTTTAGGCTATCTATAAATGATTAACATCTTTGATTTCTCATGTAACATTTTAGAACCAGGCCCTTGGATGGGAGGGTACAATATTTTTGTCTTGGTTTTTAAATCAACACAATAATTTTAAAGGTTTCTTGCAGGAGGGGAGTTCAGTGCAGTGGCTTATCACATTAAAAACACAGACCTGGCTGGGCGTGGTGGCGCACACTTGTAATCCCAGCATTTGGGAGGCTGAGACTGGAGGATCTGGGTTTACTGCCAGCCTCAGCTACCTAGTGAGGCACAACACAACTTTGTGAGACCCGGTTTCAAAATAAAGAATAAAAAAAAAATAGGGCTGGGGGTATAGTTCTGAGGTAGAACACCCCTGAGTTCAATCCCTAGTACCGCAAAAAAACCAAACCAAAAAAAAAACACAGACCTGGAGAAGTGGAGCTTTAAAAAACATTGATGATTGGGTCTCACCTCTACACACTCTCATATTACTTATTGAGCCTGTCAAAGGCTCTCTGGATGATTCCAATTTACAAAGTTGGGAACCACTGGTGTAGTGTGCATCACATCCCTGATATACTTTTAATTTAACAAGAGCTCCATAAGCTACAAAATCCTTCAGTAGTTCTGAAACTGGAGATATATCCACCTGGTTATATTTTAAAAATATTTACATGCAGTTTGGGTTTTCATAGTGACTCATGTTGTCAGGAGTAGAGCCAGCATTGTAAACAACATTCACAGAAAACAGAAAGGGAGAATCATTGTTCCTCTCTATGACCAACAGAACCCCTCTCCCAAGAGACAATGAGATTTAAAAAAAATGTTTTGTTTTGTTTTATTGCCTTTTTTATGGTGTTGGGGATTGAACCCAGGGACATTCTACCACCAAGCTACATCCCCAGCCCTGTACTATTATTTTGTATCTGGAAACAGGGTCTTGCTAAGTTGCTGAGAGCCTCACTAAGTTGCCGAGGATAGCTTTGAACCTGCAATTCTCCCGTCACAGCTTTCCAAGTCCAAAGAATATTTCCTTCCTTCCTTCCTTCCTACTATTGTAGTGTATTTATCTGAGTGGTAACCTAGGTAGGTGGGGAGAGGGTGGTGAAGGTATATCCCGGAAGTGTGGACTTAGGGATTGTGTTTGTGTCTTTGAACCCCCTTGCTTGCTTACTCTCTGCTTCCAGCCCCTGTGATGTGAGAGTAGAGTTTTGTGTTGTCCCTTTTTGCTGCCTGTCGCCATACCCTGAGATCCATAGACCCCAGCCTCACATGGACTGAATTCAAAATCTCCAAAAAGCTGTGAGCAAATAAATCATTCCTCTATGTTGCATGATCAGGTCTTTTGAATTATAACAGTGAGAATGTTGACAAAACACTTCCTTTTTAACAGTTTTCCTTCTGTTTGTTTAAATTTTTTAGGTATGTTGCGACTTAGCAGAGAAAATAGAATAGGAGCTTGAATTTGCCTTGTGCCCCTGGAGGTAGGTTAGGATTATTTTAGGCAGAGCTGGAAGGAAGGGTTGTAGTTCCTGGAGCATGTGGTAGAAATTTTGTGTATGCTGTCTTGAAGTTCTCTTTTATCAATGCTGAGTCGGTGGGTATCCACTCTATTTACTCTTTGCCAACTTAACCCAGAGGAAATAAAAGAAATCCACTAATGTAATTTGTATTCTTCTTCCATTGATTACACAATGTTCCAAGACTGCCTTAGAGTACTGGAACAGCAGCAACAATTAGAACATATTGAACACCCATTGGGTGCATGCCTAGCACCGCACAGTAAACCACTGTGTGACTCTTCAATAATTCTGCTACTGTAGACCTCAGTAGAAAACAGTCAAATAACACTTTGATATTAGATTGGACATACATCTTTTCAGGCACACAGTCAAAATTTAATTCTGATTAACATTTTTCTGTGGTAATTAGGTTTACAAAGCTTTATTCTTATTTATTTTATCTCTCTTTTCTACTTGGTTCTAAAAAATCCTAGATAACTGTATTTTCCAAATAAAAACAGTTGCGATTTCGTTTGGCATAGGTATTTAACTAATATGAAATAACACCAATGTTATGTATGGCACTTGGCTTTGACTATGATGTTCTTCAATATTTATCTGAACTTCCTTTTCACAGAGTCTAATCACTGAGCATATGTTGAGCTTATATTGTAGAAAGCCCTTGTTTCACACATCAGGAGAGGGGAAACCTGCAGACACACTGCATATTAAAGAAGCACAAAAAGCACATTATTAAACTATTTCTGTCATTGGTTTATTAGTTTGCCTTATGCCTTTTAAGTTTTCCTGTTCTGAAATCAAATGTTAAAATTTAAAAACTTTGTTTTGAAGTTGTGAGAAAGGGATACTGGGTTGATGAGCAAGTCAATGACCCAAGTATTAAACATTGGGATCTTTATAATTATGATTCATTATCTCTATTATCCCTGGATATAATGACAACCCATATATTTCTTAAAAGAAATAGGATATCAATAATTAAGTTATTTTTTACAATGATTTAATTTATGTACTTAATTGTTAGAACAAATAAATAATACTGAAACAACTAGCAACTTATAGCTCAGAATTTTAAAAGAATAAAAATGACTCAATGTTTTCATTTGTGCTTTCATGTCTTGGGAATAATTAGTAGTATAATGTTGCAAGTACAAGAAATGCATGTCTCAGACCAATTATTAAAGAGATCTTTTTGATCTTCATTTTTAATGACTAGATTTGAGTAGATTTGCTGTTTTTGCAGTGCAATGTCACTCAAAAAACCTACCACATGAAGGGATAGGTAAAGATCCCAGTGTGCTCTTTTGTTGATCTTATAATTATTCATTTAGTACTAGTTAGTTAGATAAAATACTAAGACTTCTGGCAGGGAAGTGACTTTACCAAAATCATTCTATACAAGTTATTGACTAACCTTTTCTAAACGAGACATTGTAATATTATTTGAGAGTTTCTTTTCTAGAGCTATAGTCAATAAATGTAGAACTTATTTTTATGACTCTGGAAGCTTGAATAGCAGTATGAATATTTCAATATACACACCTGTTCAACTTCCTAGCATGCAGGATAGATGCATACTATCTTTTTCTGCCATAAGAATCTTGTCTTCCAAGTATTTTATAAATTTATTGAGTTAAGCTATTACTCTTAACCCAACGGTCCAGCGAAATGAAAACTGTCTTTGATGTCTTTTATATATGAAAAAGGCATATTCATCTTGCTGCATTTGAAGAAATTATTATTAAATAGGAATGTATTGTGTTGTATTGTTTATATTTGTGCTGTTTTGAAAAAAATAACATTTTATGACTAAAAATAGGTTTTCTTTAAAAGATCTACAGATTCATTAATAAGGATTATATGAAACAACTGATTAACTGAAATAGAAAATTATGTTAAAATACAATATACTATCCTATTTCGCCACTAAAATACTTAAAATATGACTAATCAGAGTCCTATTGAGTGTTCCTATTATAGATCATATTGTAGTCAGAATGTATATACATCTCATTAAAAAAGCACTTGATAATATGGTTTTCTTCTGTATGGGAGAGAAGCTATCATACTAAAAATGTAGAAAACATATTTTTCATTATTCTCAACCAGCCACTGATGTAAACTGACCTATTATCTTAGGTTTTTAATATAATTTGATGTCTACACAATTTTTGTAAATATATGTATATATTTACAAAGATCATATATATATGAGCTGGCTTTCAAGTCATGGATTAGATGAACTAATGAGATATGTAGCCTTTCCTGTCAACACACACACACACACACACACACACACACACACACACACACACACACACCATATCCTTTTTTAAAATCCTTCCCTTCCCAAAGTTCCACATGTAAAGGTTGGGAGATTATCAAAACCTTCTTCCTGTCAACATACCCATTATTTTTACTTTTCTTATCTCTCCTATACCTCCTTCCTAAAATTCTGTCCAGAGCTCTTTACCATCTAGCAAAACAAAAGTTATTTGGGCATGATTATGAAAAAAAATAAATAAAACTTTATTATTAACCAAAGTCTAATCAATGATTTCTTCTTGAGAATAACCTTCAACTCCTTCATTGTACATAGTTTATATCATAGAATGTAAAAGCAGTGCACAGTAGGTGTAATAACTGACACCTTCCAATCAAACTCCTGTTACCCTGGACCTGTCAATATACTACTCTGCATGATGAAGAGAAATTAATATTATAAAACAACTGAGAGAATTCTGGATTTCTCAGGTGAACCCAAAGTAATCATGACAGTCTTAAATAAATTATAAACAGGGAGTTAGTATCTTGAGAAAGATTCCACAGACAGTTATTGGCTTTGAAGAAAGGAGGGAGAAGGTGAGAGCCAGGGAATATGGAAAATTCTAGAAGCCAGAAAAGGCAAGAAGTCGGAGTCTCCCCTTGGACCTGCAGAAGAAATACATCCCTGCCCAAACTTTTGTTTTAGTCTAATGAGAAGTATTTATAACTTTGACCTCCTAAACTATAGGAAGTAAATATGAAGTATTCCTTTGAGGTATATATGTGTTTCTTTTAATTTTGTAGAGTTACATTTGTATTTTTCTTTTGATGTTTATGCATATTATTTTATATTTAGAAAGCATTTTTAAACTAGAGGCCATATGAATATGCAATGCCATTGTTTTCTTATCTTTTTCTTTTTTTATGGATTTGTCCTCTATACATACATCTTGAAATTTCATTCTTGCTTTCTGTACCATTATTCATCTTTGGGTTTTCTTCTTAATTCTTTTATCATTTTTCAATATACTTCAAAATCTTTCCTCTTTTTTTATATTGTTAAACATTCTGCTGCTATTCCTTGAGGTTCTACTTTTGACATATCATTCTTATTTGACTTTAACAACTTAGTAATTGCATCTACTAACATGCATTCATTATTCTTATATCAAGATATTGCTCAAATACATATTTTCTAGTGAGATATCCTTTGTACTTGTCAAAACTGTGTATTTCACTGCTTTGTAAACATTCACATTGGAAGTTCCCTAATCAAATTCACTGTATCCATTTTCTTAATCTCTTCCCTTTCAACCAAGCTACCAACATTTATTTTAAATTGGTATATGCAAACCCTTCTATTCAGTCTTTTTTCCTATTTGCCCAGCCTCAAATCTTATACTTGAATGAAGACAATTATAACTGCTTGAATATACTGTAGTATTTCATATCTACTTTCAGCTGGCTGTAGTTATCTTTCTAGCTGGAATCACTGTAGTTTCATGATCGTTCCCAACCCACATTATTCTTAGTAAAGGTCCCTATCTGTGTTTTTATCAGGACATACACATTGTTCCCTTCCTTCCTTTCTTCATTTCTTTCTTCCTCCCTCCCTCCTTCTCTCTCTTTCATTCTTTCTTTCTTTCTTTCTTTCTTTCTTTCTTTCTTTCTTTCTTTCTTTCTTTCTCAGCATTTGCCAAATGTTATTGATTTTTATTTTAGCTCATGCATCTAAATACCAAGCATAAGGAATGTTTCTCAAATGGAGGAACTATCTCATTTTCTTTCCCAGGAGCCATTCGTGTGGTTAGACATTGAGTGAAACAAGAAATGAAGAAGTGGTTGTTGAATTTAGCTGAATTGAAAGTAAAGAAGCCTATTAATACAGATACCAAACTTTCTCCAGAAAGGTTTCAAATTCTGAGACAGAATTAAATAAAATAGCTAATAGGCTTATGAGTTTTTTCCATAGCAAATGTGCATAAGGGACAGAAAGCAAATTCTGTTAGTGTGAAAACAGCATAGATTTAGAGTATAAGGCAGGGGATTACCTTAGAACTATGTTAGAAAGTTATTATAAAGACTGAGGAGTAGAAAAGAGCTAATACTAGAATGAGGAAAATGAACAAAAGATTAATCGTTTATGCGGGGAGTTATATAATGGAGAAAAGTCCAAATTTGTCATGCAATCAGAATATAAAATCTTATAAGCTTAAATTCAAAATATTAATTAAAATAATACATCAAATACTTATTAAGGGTGATCTATTAAGACACATATTTAATTATTTATATTATAGTGCATTAAACTTTAAACATATTACCTTTGCAACAAAAACTGACCTGTAAGAAGTGTTTTTTGTTGTTGTTGTTTTCCCAGTTCTTACATTCTTAGAGACAGATTTTCCTGGTTAGTCTTGTGGGGCAACTCATTTAAAATGCCAGACTGAAAGCCAGGTGTGGGCTCAGGCTTGCAATCCCAGTACTTGAGAGGCTGAGACCAAAGGATCCATGTTTGCAGCTAGCCTCAGCTACTTTGTAAGGCCCTCCACAACTTATGAGATCATGTTTCAAAATAAAGAATGAAAAATAGGGCTAGGGGTGTAGCTTGGAAGTAGAATGCCCCTGGGTTCAATCCCCAGAACTGTGGGGAAAAAAAAATGCCAGAATGATTTTTGTAATACTACATAATGACTTTGAAATACTGTATAGAATCGTAGAATAGACACTGAGGAAGTGGTAACACTAATGTTGATAAGTAATGTGGAACTCCTTCTTTGATAGAATATTTTAAGTCATATTTTATATCAAAAGAATGCTTTCGTTGTTGAATAGGGAGGAAAATAGTAAGAGTATATTTGTTAGAGTAATAACAAAAGGAGGTCGGGCTCTTCCTCTGGCCGAAGAGGAGCAATGTATGAAGAAACAGGGAATTACCTGTTAACAGAAGTTGGGTTTGTCTAGGGAAAGACATAGTGGAAAGCATGTCTAAGTTTTACCAGAGAATGAAAAGGCAGTCACCAGCTGAGTAAGACAAAGAAGGCTAATATTGAAAACAGGAACTCTGCAGACATGGAAAACACTGCTCTAAGGAAGCCTAAAAAAAGCCACACAATAATGAAAAAATGATTGATAAGGAAAAATAAGAGACCAATTATGGCTTGATGGCAATGATTATAGTGATATATCTAGTAGGATCTTACAATTTGGTCAAACAGTGGTTTAGAATTCAAAATCACATGCGGTAGGATGAGATTAAAGTGTAGATCAAAGATTGCAAACAACATGGCAATTAATATGGAAAGCCAAAAGAAGATTCCAGTATGCAATCGATAACAGTGGGAAAAAAAGTGAGAATAAAACTATATATATTTAAGATGCATAGTGTCTCTCATGACTTACTATATGTCAAAAGGATTAATGACTAAATTGCAGAATTTGTTTTGTTCTATGGGGATTTATTCTAGTGGAAATCTATGTGAACTACAATTTTTGTTGTTTCTTAAGTTTTTTAGATATTCAACTCTAGTTAATACTTGTCAATTATTAACAGTAATTCTTATCCATGCAATTTACATAAGGGAGGAGTAGAAAATATTTTATGTATAAATAGTAAAAATTGGATTCCTAGGTAGGTTTTAAACAAGTGTGAGTAGAAAAAGTAAATTCACAAATATTTTAGGAAATAACTAGAAAAGGGGAAGAATTGC
Organism: Graphiurus murinus; assembly: GCA_004027655.1. Taxonomy (NCBI): domain Eukaryota; kingdom Metazoa; phylum Chordata; class Mammalia; order Rodentia; family Gliridae; genus Graphiurus; species Graphiurus murinus. Next base: position 3,127 of record PVLC010033905.1, on the reverse strand, counting down.
CATGTAGAAGCTGATGGGTGAGTGTACAGGCACCTTAAGTTTCATAGATGAAAGATTGCAAACAGCATAACAAACTTTTGATATCATCGATTTTTTTTTAAATTGTGCTTGATGCTACATAAAAGAACTACAAGTACATAAGTAACCACATAAAGAACTGATGTCAATGTAGATAACATGACTCTGTGTAAGACTGACCCAGTCCAGTGGTTAAGGACTAGATCCCTGAGTAATACCTGTTAGAGAACTAAATTTCCATAGGAATGAATTAGAACAGTATATGAGATATCCCACATTAAGATGGAAGAATGGAATAGCAATGATGAGCATATTAATAGATAATATATTTGGAAATGTCTACATATTTTCTCAGTATATGTCTATAGGCAACAAAGGTGACTTCTATTTAGTGGTCTTGGGTGATCAAAATGAAAACAAATATATTTATTTGTATCACATTGTGTGCATGTTTTCAGGGGCCTCTATTCATAAATTTACTGACTGCATATTTGGCCACATTTCAACTTTTTATCTAATTTACAGCCTTTCTGCACAATGTAGATTTTATCCCTAGAATCAATATTTATTTCATTTACAGGCTATGAAATAGGAAGGTCATCTTCACAGTATTTTTCAAGAATTATTTTAATTAACTGATTTGGACATGGCTACTTTCTGAAATGCTTAGGTATACATGCATTTAATTTATATATATATATATATATATATATATATATATATATATATCTTAAGATACTAGTAGGTACACAGTTATAAGGTCTTACAAAATGAGCACTTACTTCAGAATTCCAAATATATGAGTAATTATTTGTAGATCCTGTAAGGCATTCGTATAATGAAACAAACTACAGAAATCTAGGACTCTGAAATCATTTCTGACATTTAGAATCATTTTTTAAGAATAAACTTCTTTTAAGAATTTGTAATCTAGGGTAAAATATTTAAAATAATATTTTCTTTTTCCATTAAATCAAATCATTTGAAATCAAAAGAACAAAATATCTTTGAAAGCTAATGATGCATGGAAAATCGTGGTATTTTTTTCTTTTGTTCTTCTTTCCTTACATTTTTTTTTTCCTTTTAAATCAAGAACATTTACTTTCTTTTAGATGTGACAAACTGAATCTTTCTCAGGGAATAATTTAAGGATGACAAAGGCATTGATTTTCCTATTTTTCTTTTCTTCTTCTTCTTTTTTTTTTAAGTTCAGTAATAGTGCATGCAGGCACTTAGGAGAAGTGTTAATGACAATGACTTCCTTTTTTAAGTGATCAAAGCTTACCATGTTATTGAAGATATTTGGAAGCTGATTGTATTGCTCTTCTTACTGTCTCACTAAACTCAAGGAGAAGTACTTTGTGGGGCGGCCCCTAATGATGCTATGTGTATTTCTGGTTACCAGGGTGACCAATTATGGTCATCTTTTCCCACTGCCACAGAAACAAAGCTACAACAAATGTAAATTGCCTATAATTTTCTCATTTTCATTCACACATGAGTAAAAGCAGGTGTGATTCACATTGCTTTACAGAGATATTAAACCTTAAATCACTACAATTGTAAATGTAAATTTACTTTAAAATGGAAAGCAAACCTGCTAAATAATTAATTTGAGTTACTTTAGAACATTTCTGTGTATTAAGAAAAGTTAAAGTGATAAACCTTTTTAAAGTTAAACCTTTTAAACCAATTTCAAGCCTTTTAATATTAAATTGTATATCCTACATTTCATTACACTTGCTATTTTTCATATTCTTCATATCTCAATAAAATTAATTGAATGCCATTTTTGTGGAATTAAATCCACAATATGGGAAAACTTCTCTGGTACAATACTAGCTCCCAGCAAAAATAAATCTCTGTTTTGTTTACTAATACTCTCACACATTCATTCTTTAAAAAAATTATATGCAAACCACCCTGATATGTGTTTTTGAAGTTAGAAAATAAAAGAAAAGATGAAAAAAGGAACATGTGCAAGCAATTATTGTAAGAAGTACATGATTTGAAATCAACAAAAGGAATTCAATTTAACAATATCTAATATAACATAGACTTGTACTACTACACTAAGTCAGACTAAAAGCAGCTAAACCAGCCCTGTGTGATTCATGAGACACCTTGAGAATAACTGAGTAGGGAAACAACAAGTGAGAGTTCAGGCTAATAGTGCTAGTGATGGAGAATTTAAGTAGTATAAATTAAGTGAGTTGCAGAATTTCAGAATTCAGTATCTATAGGACCTTCTTATTGGTTAGGAGCACTATTATTACTCAGACAAAAATATATTGTGATTGCTTTGGTGGTTTGTGAGTTTTATTTTGATTTAGAAAAACTGATGTTTATGAAATGGAGGACATATAAAAGCAAGAGGAAAGGAAAAACAGAGAGATGAAGGAAAAAAATGAATTGGGAGAGAGTCTTTTCATAGGAGCAAAAGAAAGAGGATACTAGTGTAATAGCCCATTGTGATAGTTCTGTGGAGGTAGGTGTGGGAAAGATATTACATGGGGGCAAGAGGTGGAAGATACATAGAAAAAGGTCTCTGAGAGATGACTCTCAGGTCATTTAGGAGTTTAAGAGAAAAATTGAAAGTTTATAATATTTCTATGTGATATCTTCTCTTTATTTGGTCTAGAAAATTGAAGGTCTATAGATATTTTCAAGAAGCAAGACTGTGCTTAAAAAAAAAAAAAATCATTCAAGACTGGAGTAGAAGTTGGGCGTGGTGGCATAAGCTTATAAGCTTGTAATCCCAGCATTTGGGAGGTTGAGACTGGAGGATCCAGGTTCGCGGCCAGCCTCAGTTACTTAGTGAGGCTCTCTGCAACTTAGTGAGACCCTGTTTCAAAATAAAGAATAAAAAATAGGGATAGGGCTGTAGCTCGGAGATAGAATGACCCCAGGTTCCATCTCCAGTACAGAAAAAAAAAAAAAAAGACTAGAGCAGAAATGTGAACAGGAATCCAGGATTTGGTAGGTGAGAATCAATGGGATTCTAGTACAAATGAAAACAGATCACACATACCTTGTAAACAGCCCACTTCTGATACAAGAAATATTTGAACTATCTAGATAGTCTCACCTCCCACCCCCACCAATCTCA
>PVLC010033904.1:0-17221 GCA_004027655.1 Graphiurus murinus | reverse complement strand
TTTTTTTTTTTTTTTTTTTTTTTTTTTTTTTTTTTTTTGCGGTACTGGGGGTTGAACTCCGGGGCATTCTACCTCCGAGCTATACCCCCAGCCCTATTTTTTATTCCTTATTTTGAAACCAGGTCTCACTAAGTTGCGGAGTGCCTCACTTAGGTAGCTGAGGCTGGCCGCGAACCCGGATCCTCTGGTCTCAGCCTCCTGAATGCTGGGATTACAAGCATGCGCCACCACGCCCGGCTCTTTTTAAGAAGTTTTTAAGGGATCAGTTGACTGATTCATTCAGTGTGTGTGTGTGTGTGTGTGTGTGTGTGTGTGTGTGTGTGTGGTACTGGGGATTGAACCCAGGGGCATTCTACTTCTGAGCTATACCCCCAGCCCTTTTTATTTTTTGTTTTGAAACAAGGGTCTTGCTAGATTGCTGAGACTCTCATTACATTGCTGAGGCCTGCCTCAAACTTATGATCCTCCTGTCTTAGCCTCCCAAGTACTGGTATTACAGGCATGCACCACTATGCCTGGCTTTGACTGATTATTTCTTTGAACTGATGAGAACAAAACTATTTAGAAAATAAAAGTTGCTGGGCATAGTGGCACACATCTATAATCCTACCACTTGGGAAGCTGAGACAGGAAGATCAAAGGTTCAAGATCAGCCTCAGCAACATAGTGAGGCCCTCAGCAACTTATCAAGACCTTGCTTCAAAATAAATAATAAAAAGGGCTGGAGGAGCTCAAAGGTAGAATGCCCCTGGGTTAAATCCCCAGTACCTAAATAAATAAATAAATAAATAAATAAATAAATAAATAAGTAATAAATAAAATAAAATAATAAAAAAGGAAAGAAAAAGTAATGGGAGAAAATTAATAAGAGAAGTTTTTTTTTTTTTTTTTTTTGGTACTGGGGATTGAACTCAGGGGCATTCTACCTCCGAACTATACCCCCAGCCCTATTTTTTATTCTTTATTTTGAAACAGGGTCTTCCTAAGTTGCAGAGGGCCTCACTTGGTAGCTGAGGCTGGCCGCGAACCCGGATCCTCCCAAATGCAAACTAATAAGAGGAGAAAATTTTAATAGAATAATTTTGCTTTAATCCCATAAATCTATTTGATGTTCTAATATTCAATGACTTGACTTGGGAAAAAAAAAAGAATGCAATGTTCCTATGAATGTTCACAGGTGACTTAATAGAGAAAGGTGAATGCATAAACAGAGTGGTATGGGTATATACACACAATGGAGTTTTACTCAGCCATAAAGAAAAACAAAATCATACATGTGCAGGAAAATAGATGGAACTGGAGAGCATTATGTTAGGTGAAATAAGTCAAACTCAGAAAGTCAAGAGTTGGACGTTTTCTCTTACATGTGGAAGCTAGAGAGAAAACAAGAAATAAGGGGGGGGGGTTGGAATCACATGAAAATAGAAGAGAGACCAGGAGAGAGGGGAGGAGGGGAGTGAGGAGGGGAGGGAATGAGCAGGTACTGGGAAGGGAATTAACCAAGTAATGTATGTAGTTTGACAAATATGTAACCATGAGTCCACCTATTAAGTATAATCATAATGCAACAACAACAATAATAATAAAAATAATAATGAAATGGGGACCAGGTAGTTGAAATTCTTCCCAGGTATTTGCCTGTAATCCCAGTACTTGGGAGACTGAGACAGGAAGATCCCAGGTCCAGGTCAGCCTCAGCAACCTAGTGAGGTCCTATTTCAAAATAAAAAACAAAATAGGGCTGGGGGTGTAGCTCAGCGGTAGAATGCCCCAGGGTTCAGTACCCAGTTACCCCCAGCACACACACGCAAGACAGCTCTAGATCTGCTGGCCATGCTGCGAGAGTCTGAGCCGCAACACCAGCCAGATGTGTGGCTTTGGAGTTCACGCTGAGTCAGTAGCAGAGGGAAGCAGAACAGAGTGCGGGCCGGTCAGAGAGAGAAGGCAGAGGAGCGCAGGAAGAGGCACAAGTCCGCACCGCGGCTTGGCTGGGGACCGGCCTCCCTGGTGAATCAAGCAGGACTAGGAAAGGCGGCCACGCAGGCAAAGGGAGGACTGGGTAACGGGGAAGGATCCACCCCTGGAGGGCAAGCTCGACCGGGAAGTTTGGCAGCCCATGGAGCAGCTCCAGAATTCAGAGCTGTAGAGCCAGGCCAAGGACGCCCGTCTAAGAAGGAAGCTTCCTGTCTGGAGGTAGAGAAACGAGAGGCCCGAGGCCGACGGACTCCCGTCAGCGCCAGAGCCGGGCGGAGACAGAGGACTTGGCGGTGTTAGGATGCTCGAGCACCCAGCCCTGAGTCCCTGCTTCTCAACTGGGCGATGCGCCCTGAGCTGCCGGGAGAGGGGCTGCGCCTCTGGCTGCTGAGGAGCCCAGCGCCCCTGCAGGCGTCAGCACAGCATCGGCTTCCTGCCTCTTCCATGGCTGCGCCCACCCAGGGCGCAGGGCTGAAGCATCCTGCTGTCCCCCGAGCGTGGGCACCTTCTCTGGATACTCCTGAGGTCTGCCGTCAGGGCGGGGCCTTTATCGCCCAAATCACCGTTTATCTCTGTAGCACACCCACCTATCTTTCTTATTCTGGAATCCAGCTGCCCCAGAAGCTAGGCGCGATGACAAGATTCGCCTCACCCTAAAAGCTGGAGGCGCAGATGTCCGGAGTGACCGGAGAGGGCCCGGGGGAGTGAAGCTCCTCTGCAGACTCCGCTGAGCTCTTAGACCCTTTACTTCTCTACTCCTCCAGCCTCAGCCACGCTGGCCTGGGCCTCCTACCCCAGACTCCAGGCCTGGGCAGGTGGAGAAGCCCACACTGTGACCCACAGCCTTGTCTTTCTGAGAAGGGAATGTACACCCAGAGAGTAGCTTTTAAGAGTTTTATTTAAAGCCAGCTGCGGGGGCTGAGACCCGAGGATCTGGTTCCGGCCAGCCTCAGCTACTTAGTGAGGCCCTCCACAACTTAGTGAGACCCTGTTTCAATAAAGAATTAAAAAAAAAATAGGACTGGGGGTGGTGTAGCTCAGTGGTAGAATGTCCTTAGGTTTAATCTCTAGTACCGGAAAAATAAATAAATAAAGCCAGGCGTGGTGGCACACAGTACTTAGGAGGCTGAGACAGGAGGATCTCGACCTTGAGAGACTCTGTTTCCAAATAAAAATAAACTAGGGCTGTTGGTGTAAAAAAAAAAAAAGTTTTATTTTTTGAATGATTTTTGTGGTACTGGGGATTGAGCGCAGAAGCATTCTACCTCTGAGCTACACCCCCAGCCCTTTTTCTTTTTCTTTTTTATTTTTTTATTTAGGGCCTAAGTTGCTGAGGGCCTTGCTAAGTTGCTGAGGGTGGCCTCAAACCTGTGATCCTCCTGTCTCAGCCTTCCAAGTACTGGGATTATAGGCATGTGCTACCACACTCAACTCAGTCTTTTTATTTTTAACTGACCCATAATAATAATTGTACAAGTTTATAGGGCATAAAGGGATGTTTTTATACTTGTATGCATTGTGTAATGATCAAATCAGGGTGATTTGCATATTCATATCCATCACCTCAAATATTTTATTGTTTTTTGTAGTGAAACATTCAAAATGCTCTCTTCTAGCTATTTTGAAATATATAATACATTATTATTAATTATAGTCACCCTACTGTACAACAGAACACCAAAATCTATTCCTCCTATCTGACTGAAATAGTGTCTGGGTTTGGTTTTTAAGGAAATAATATTCTTACTTCCTGGTGGTACTTTTTTCTTTCTTTTTTTGGTACTGGGAATTGAACCCAAGGATTTTTACCTCTGAGCCATACCCCAGCTTATTTATTTATTTATTTATTTATTTATTTATTTATTTATTTATACAGATTCTTGCTAAGTTGCTGAGGCTGGCCTCAAACCTGCAGTCCTCCTGTCTCAGCCTCTCAACTACTGGAATTGCAGGTATTGCCACCACACCCGGCTCAGGGAGTAGCTTTTAACAGAAAGATTTTCTAGGGCCCCAGACAGTTATGTGTGACTACTCTCTGCTGTGAAAACTCCCAGAGCCCTTAGGGCTCCCCCTCAGGTATGCCTGGAGTTACACAGGCTTCTTGTCCCACAGCCCAGAAACTGTTTTCACTGGGTTACATCAGTCCCAGCCAAACCCTTGTTGCATTTATTTTGCCAAGTTATTGGTGGTGTAGCTTACTCTCATAACTGATCTAATACCAAAGTTCTGTGGTATTCTCTTGCAATCTTTGAATTGGACACCAGGAAGAGCATCCCTTCGGCCTCATCAATTTCAGAATCATGTCCCTTTCATCTACCTGCTTCTTTCCCCTTCCTTCTCCAAACTGATGTGAATCTCCAGGAGACAAGTGCACTCTCCCCGAGGCCCTGGGGGCTGGGTGCACACATTTAGGGGAAGGGTGATCAGGGATCTTTGGGGGCAGAGCTGGGGTCTTCCCCTAGCACCTCTGAGACCCTCTGCACTCTCTGATCCATAATGGGCTTTGTGTCCCGGCTCTAGAGATCCTGCAACTCACTGTGTTTTCTTTCTTTCTTTCTTTCTTTCTTTCCTTCCTTCCTTCCTTCCTTCCTTCCTTCCTTCCTTCCTTCCTTCCTTCCTCCCTCCCTGCCTCCTTCCTTCCTTTCTCTTTCTTTCCTTTTTTTTTTTTTTTTCAATACTGGGGTTGGAACCTAGGGATTCTCTATCACTGAGCTACCTCCCCAACCCTTTTTATTTTATTCTGAGACAAGGTCTTGTTAAGTTGCTGAAGCGGGCCTCAAACATGTAATCCTCCTGCCTCAGACTCCTGAGCAGCTGGGATTACAGGTGTATGTACAGCCACACCCAGCCTCTTTTACTCTTATTTCTTGGGGTAGTTGCTTTCAGAACCCAGTCACTATACTATGAGGAAGTCATTCAGTGGTGAGTCAGTGATGAGAGATAGTTTTCCAGCTTCATGCATGAGCCATCTTGGAAGTGGATCCTGTGGCCCCAGTAGAGTCACCCAGCTGTCACCAACAGGAGTCCCCAACAAGCCCTGCCAAGCTGCAGGTTCATGAATGAAATATCTGTGGATGCCACTTGAAGCCACTGTGGTTTGAGGTGCAGTGTTACACAGCAATAGCTGCCTAGCATTTTCAAGACTGCCCTCTGTCCTCTGGGTTCTCCTCCATCCAGGGCCAGGCTGTGGAATCCTATTTGCAAGATCCAGCTGCCCCCCTCAGGCTGGGTCTGCCCGCCTCCTCTCTGAAGCCTGCAGTGCTCTAAGAACAGGAAACCCTGGGCAGCACTTGTGGCTGAAGGGGCCATCCCACCTGTGGTCTTGAACAGTGATGCTTGTGCTGGTCTCCATCTCAGGGATGACACTCAAAATCCTTGCTTTCCTAGCGCTGGAAATCCCACAGTGCTGGACTCGGCACTCTCTCTTCTGTTTCTGGCCTGGAGCTCTGCAGCTCCAGCCCCCTCTTCTGTTTTACATGTCAGTCCCGGAGGTGAGGATTTGGGAGACTAGAATCTTCTTAGACTTTCCATCAGTCGACCTCATCTTAACTACTCTCCTGCTTTCAGTACCATTTCTACGTTTCATTATTTGAAAATTCTAATGAAAGGGTATGTTTACCTTGATTTTGAGTCCAGTTTACGTGTGTGTGTGTGTGTGTGTGTGTGTGTGTGTGTGTGTGTGTTTCTGGGGATTTTACCCAGAGACATTCTACCTCTGAGTATTCCCCCAGCCCTATTTTATTTTTAATTTTGAAATAGGGTCTTGCTAAGTTATTGCTGCACTGTCCTGAAACCTGTGATCCTCCTGTCTCAGCCTCCCAAGTACTTGGATTACAGGTATCTGTAAATGAGGGTCATATTTTTACGAAAAAGAGTGGATAGCCAGGCTGGTGGCACATGCCTGTAATCCCAGTACTTGGGAGGCTGAGACAGGAGGATTGCAGGTTCGAGGACAGTCTCAGCAATTTAGCAAGACTTTCAGCAACTTGATGAGATCCTGTTTTAAAATAAAAAAGAGCACTACTGCATCTTAGGTGGCAGCATTCTCCAGTCTTCTTCATGACCAAACCTCTGGTCCCCTCCTGTCTCCCTGTCAGAGAAGGATCCCTCAGCCTTCCACCCAAGGCTTTGTATGCTTGGGCTCATCAGACAAGCCCTGTGGGCCTTTGCCATCCTCATTGGATCAGTTCTTTCAACCTAAGGAGAAAATTTTCCCCAAACCCTGTTGCCTCCAAACCACTCTGTTATTTTTCCCTGCCCTTCTCTGATAAGTTTCTCAAATTGCTCCAGTGTCTTTCCTACTCAGTCATTCTTGACCAGGTGTAATTGGTCACCAAATACTATACCATTACACCTGTTATTCCTGCTACACCCAAATTGGCCCAAAACTTCGTGGTTTAAAAAGAACAAGCGTTTGGTTTGGTTCACAGTTGTGAGGGGCTGGGATGGCCTGGCTGCATGGTTCTTCCTTGGGGTCTCTCATAGGGCCGCAGACAGGTGTCACTAGGGTGGAAGCCACCTGCATGGCTGGCTCGATGCTGGCTGTGGTCTGACAGCTCAGCTGTGTCTGTCTGCTGGAAGACTATCACTCGGATTCTCCAGCATGGCAGGCTCATGGTGGTCAATGTGGTGGGTTTGATCCAGAGAAAATGTCCTGAATCATACACCGTCCTGCTTGCTGTACTCTGTTGGAGGAAGCAATCATAAGTCCAGATTCAAGAAACAGAGGACAGAGACCCCATTTCTCAATCAAAGATATGACAAGGAATTGGGGGACCATGACTGCCATAGTCCACCCTCTGGCCACAAATGATTTAATTTCTTCTACAGATAAAATACTCATCTCCTCTCAAGAGTCCTTCTGCTTCCTCCAATCCCAATCTCATGCTCCATTTAAGCATCAGGTTTTGGGTCAGGATCTTGTCATCTGAACCCGTCCCCAGAAGAAGCAGCTCTTTGAGTGAGATTCCTTAAGTATGGTTTCTCTATGTGAAGATCTGTGAACTAAAGAATCATGATACTTGCTTTCCACTCTCCCATGACAATGTTGGGTGAGGGATAATTGCCATAACACCTGTCTTAGAGTTGGGAAAAGAGGGAACACTGGAATTAGTCACTGGTATGTAGCCATTTTCTATCCATCTAGTCTCGTGTTTTTAGTCCTTTAAGTAGAGCTCAGTTCTACCTCTTGGAAGTTATACTTGTGGCTCTGACTTTGCTCTTTGTGTTGTTGGTTCTTGCCCTAAGATGTTTCCACACACCCTAGCCCTTTCTCCTCCTCCTCCTCCTCCTTCTGCTCCTTCTCCTCTTCTTCCTCCTCCTCCTTTTTGAACTGGGGATTGAACCCAGGGGCATTCTACTTCTGAGTTACACTCCCCAGCTCTTTTTTATTTTGAAACAGGATTTCATCAAGTTGCTGAAAGTCTTGCTAAATTTCTGAGACTGTCCTCAAACCTGCAATCCTCCTGTCTCAGCTTCCCAAGTACTGGAATTACAGGCATGTGCCACTAAGCCTGGCTATACACTCTTTTCCATAAAAATATGACCCTCATTTACAGCTGTGTAGATTTTTCAACCTGCTTCCTGCCCATCAAAAGTTGGGAGGCCGTGCATGGTGGCACATGCCTGTAATACCTGTACTTGGGAGACTGAGACAGGAGGATCACAGGTTCGAGGACAGCCTCAGCAAGTAGTGAGACTCTCATCAACCTAGCAAGACCCTGTTTCCAAAATAAGAAATAAAATCGGGCTGAGAGTGTAGCTCGAAGGTAGAACACCTCTGGGTTCAATCCTCAGTACCATAGACACACAGAAAGTTGGGGCATAGTGGCACACACCCATAATCCCAGTACTTGGGAGGCTGAGACAGGAGATTCACAAGATCACAGTCTGCCTCAGCAACTCAGTGAGCCCCTCTGCAACTTAGTGAGACCCTGTCTCAAAATTTTAAAAAATAATAAATAAATAAAATAGAACTTTGGGTGTAGCTCAGGGGCAGAATGTCCCTGGGTTCAATCTCTAGTATCACACACACACACACACACACACACACACACACACACACACACACAAAGAAGTTGGAGAAGATTTGTCTAAAAACCTCTTTTTATTTTGTGCTGTCACTTTTAGTCAAAAGTGATATAATTCCTTTAAACATTTTCTGAGAAGGCCAGGCGTGATGGTGTACACTTGTCATCTCAGTACTTGAGAGGCTGAGACAGGAAGATCTCAAGTTTGAGTATGCATTCATTCTATGATGTGCATATACTTCAAAACCTCATGTTGTACATGATAAAAATGTACAGTATTAACTGTCAATTAAAAATATATAATTCAAAATAAGAGAGATGAGAGATAATGATGGGATGGGATAACACTGGGATGTTTCCAGCATTCTGTCAGTTATCTCCTCTATAGACTCTGGCTTTGGATGGAGGTTATGAAATACTTTGGTGGTAAATCATTTAAATCATTTGTATTTTGGTAATGCAAGTAACCTGCCACTGAGCTATACCCTCCACCCTTATTTTGTTGACAATGAAACTTTTTATGACACATCAACTTTCTTCCCTCTGTCCCTTTAGCAAGGGTACTATTAAAATGAATACCCAATAGCTCTATGTTCCCTCCTTGGAGCTGTGTTTCTGCAGAGGACCAAGGAGAGAACATAGAAGACTCGAGAGAATGAACAGAAAGGGGCAGTTGGGAGGGACCTCAGAGGCCTGATCTAGGACATGGGTGGACAGGTCCAGGGCCTGCGTCTTCCAAACCAAGGATGCAGACTGCACGTCTGACTGTGGGATGGGCTTGCTCCGTCAGGCTGCCTTGGAGACGCTGAGACACCTGAGGACCACAGTGAGCATGTCACTGGAAACCCCAAGCAGGACCCACCGAGCCAGGCAAGCTCAAGCTTCAAGGTCACTGGTACATGACCTAGCCTGGACAGTTTCTTGTGTGTGTGTGTGTGTGTGTGTGTGTGATGTGATGTAGGTGGCAAGGGCTGCCCGGATTTAAGTCCTGACTTAGCTGTGCATTCTTGTGACAAATACCCTGTATCGAAATGATAGAGTAAAAGCAATCACAAATACCATCTCTTACCATTGTTGTTATTATTAGTAGTAGGTATTGGGAATTGAACCAGGGGTTCTGCCTCTGAACCTCACTCCCAGCTCTTTTTATTTTGAAACAGGGTCTTGCTAAGTTGCTGAGGGTTTTACTAAGTTGCTGAGGCTGGCCTTGAATCTGTAATTCTCCTATTTCAGCTTTCCAAGTACTGAAATTATAGGCATGAGCCCAGCTCCATCATTAATAACATAGCCATTATTTTCTTTGACATTTGACCATGTATGTGAATTGAGCCAGACATATTAGACACTAATTTCACTCATGTTGACCAAAAAAGCAAATTAAAAAATAAAACAAAGTTTTTTAAAGAATCACAAAATTAGGAAAAAGACAGAGAGGCCATTAAACTTATGAAAAGATGCTCCAGACTAACAATCTTCAGAGAACACAAATTGAAACCAGGAGGTGACACTACATCTACCCATCAGAGCGGCACATGATGTGTATGAGAGGGGAACCTGGCTGATGAAACCACTTTGAAAACCCCCTTGGCTGTACCCACTAAGCTACACCTGTGTACCCCATGGCCCAGCATCCCACTTGTAGGCACACGCTCGACAGATAGGCAGGTCATTAGAAGACACATATTAAGCCCAGTGCTATGGCACATGCCTGTAATCCCTGTACTTGGGAGGCTGAGACAGGAGGATCATAGATTTGAGGCCACCCTCAGCAACTTAGCAAGACTCTGTTTCAAAATAAAAAATAAAAAACGGACTGAGGGTTTAACTCAGAGGTAGAATACCCCTGGGTTCCATCCCCAATACCAAAAAGAAAGAAAAAGCAAACTTGATTGTCCATAGCACACTATTTGTGATTGCCCCAAACTAGAAACTATCAAGTGTCTGTCAGCAACCTGAAGGATAAGTGAATCATGGTGTATTCAGACAAATGGAGCATTATGCAGCAATGTGGATGAACAGACTTAGCAATGTGCAAAAAACACATCCAAGCCTCATGTAGGCAACGTGGGACAAATGCAATGAGACAAGCACAGGGCGAGCTTGCGTTGCCCGAGGCTCCAGTGCAGGCAAAGGTGTCTCCTGATGCTCAGAGACAGGATTGTGGCTCCCTCTGGTAGAGGAAGAGAGGTGCTGGAAAGGAGGGAGACGGGGCTTCTGGGTCACATTCTCTCTCTTGATTCTTCAGCTACTGGTCACAGGGTGTGGACCTTTACGAGGACCTTTACGATGGTCATCCATTTCTCTGCTCCCTCCTATTCTGTAGGGAAAGCATCTTAGTCCCAGGAGAGACCGAGGCCTCCCTGGTGTCTGGAATTGGCAGTGACCAATGGCCTTCACCACCACATTCATGATGGCTGGCCCACAGCTGGACACAGAGCAATATGCCTCGGATCCCCGAAGGAGAGGAGTGGGGCGGGAGTGGGAGGGGGAAGAAGTGGAGTTGCAGTGGGGAGTTGAGTGCAGATTCTCCTACTCACAAGCAGCCTTTGGCTTGGACCCAAATAGCCAGAGCAGAGACATTTGGGCATGCAGATGTCAGGTGGGGCACCCTTCAGAGGGCTGTCATTGAGGCAAAGCAAACAGTGTGTCTATTTGTCCTGCCTGAGACCTACACGACATTCATTAAGCTTAAGTTGAATACTTCTTCTGTGCATAAAAGGCACACCCAATCTGGGAACGATGGCAGATGCCTATAATCCCAGTATTTGGGAGGCTAAGACAGGAGGATTACAGGTTGGAGGCCAGCCTCAGCAATTTAGTGAGACCCTTTTTCAAAATGAAAAAATAAAGTAGAGGTAGAACACCCCTGGGTTCAATTTCTAGTACCACACACACAGAAATGGCACAACCATTGGCCCCAGGGGTCCACGGGTGGTGGAGGGGCTTCATGCCCTTGAGAGTCTTCAGGGTGGTGGCGCTCACTACTGTGGGTTCCTGTCTACGTGACCAGCAGTCGGTACCGCCCCGCCCTCCTGCTGCTGGCCAGGAGACAACTGAGGAAAGTTCACCTTGCCCACAGACGCAGGTGTGGCGCCGGAGGAGCAGATGAAAGGAGGAGCAGATGGAGGGAGTGCAGGGTCCTTTCCAAAGAGGCTACATGAAAGAATGTGTGGGACATAATTAAGAGACGATAAAGGGAAGAAAGCCACCTGCATTTGCTTTGCTGATACAGAGAAGAGGTAATTGGAGTGGGAAAACCAGCCCTCTACTTCAGTGTTTTTTTCTGCTGTGGCATTTCTGTGTGTGTACCCCACCTGCCCCATGCTTGTGTCTTAATGTGTCTCTCACATGCACTCAGTTGTACCATGTTTTCTTAAAGCCACAGCCATGTTCTTGCATCCTAGGAGACTGGTTCAGCAGCCTCTGATACCAAGGATACCGAGCTGGGCGCAATGGCACACACCTGTAATCTCAGTGTGTGGAAGGTTGAGTCAGGAGGATCTCATGTTTTATATATATATATATATATATATATATATATATATATATATATATATGTATGTATATATATGGCTGGGGTTGAAGCTTGGAGGTAGAATGTCCCTGGGATCAATCCTCAGTACAAAAAAAAAAGAAGAATATCGAGCTAGTCTGAGGCAAAGACAGAAGAAATGGTGAACCACCTAAAGACAGATGTGTCTGAGGTCTGAAGTGACACCACTCTCGTCCTCTCCTGCCTGCCTCCGGTGCCAGTGACCCTCTGGGAAGGGCAGTGGCAGGAGGTGGCAATGGCTGTAAGAACCTTCTGCAGACAGAGGCCTGGATAGTGAGAACGGCCCTTCGGAGCCCTGGCCCAGGGAAAAGGTGTTTAAAAGGCTGTTTTCTTAGGGACAGATGGGAACAGCCATCACTTGGCACTCCTGGTGAGTGGCACAGACTGTAGCAGGGGTTCTCAAAGTGTGGTCCCTGGACCAGCAGCATCAGCATCACCTGGGATCTTCTTGCAAATGCAAGTTCTCAGGCTCCAGCCAGACCTGCTGAATTAGAGAATCGGGAGCAGGGCCCAGCGATCCCTGGTGGATTGAGTCCTTCTGATGATTTGTATTTGTACTCAAGTTTGAGACCCTTGAGGGGAAAGACTTTTCTGAACCAACTCTCCTTCATCAGCAACATTCTGTCTCCTTGAAAGAGAGATCAAAAGCGGGGTGTGGTGCAGCACGCCTGAAATCCCAGTACTTGGGAGGCTGAGGCAAGAGGATTACAGATTCGAGGCCAGACTCAGCAACTTAGTGAGGCTGCCTTCTTTCCTTCCTTCCTTCCTTCCTTCCTTCCTTCCTTCCTTCCTTCCTTCCTTCCTTCCTTCCTTCTTTCCCTCCTTTCTTTCTTTCTTTTTTTTTTTTTTGTGGTACTGGGGATGGAACCCAGGGGCATTCTACCTCTGACCTACACCCCCACCCCTCAGCCCTATTTTTTATTCTTTATTTTGAAACAGGGTCTCATTAAGTTGTGGAGGGCCTCACTAAGTTGCTGAGGATGGCTGTGAACCTGCGATCCTCATGTCTCAGCCTCCCAAATGCTGGGATTACAACGTGCCACCATGCCCAGTTGACCCTGTTTCAAAATAAAAAAGGCTGGGGTGTAGCTCAGTGGTAGAATGCCCCTGGTTTCAATCCCTGGTGCCACACACACACACACACACACACACACACACACACACACACACACCACTCCAACAACAGCAAAATAGTGGTGTCAGATTGAAGCTGAGGCCCTGGTCCAAGGAAGGTCTTGTCATGCTATCACCGTCAGAGCCCAGGTTCTGAAGACTCAGTGGGGTTTGTGATCCTAGCTCTGCCTCTCTTTGGCTGTGGAAACCTGGGACCTCTCTGAGTCTCAGTTTTCCCATCTGTAAAGTGGGTGTCATCCTCAGGCCCACTGACCAAGGCCTTCACTGAGATCCTATTCCTCAACGTACGATAAGTGCTCAGGAGAAGGAACTAAGAGTTATCAGCTATGCAACTTCACCTGCACTTGAAGAAATTAGACTCAACCACAAGGAAATCAGCCTCACAGCTTGTCTTGGAGGGTGGACTTTGGGGGTTCCCACAGTGGTTCTGCTCCGTGTGGCTGTCCTTGGGTTCCAAGTTGCTACTATCCTGTCTCTGAACACTGTGGAAAGGACAGGCAAATGTGACACCATCTTGGAAACACAGGCACAAAGCTAGGAGGCAGCACATTGACTCTGCCTGCCCAAGTGCACCCCCAGCAGGAGGCACGGTGGGTGCTAGCTGGCCCTGCCACCCTGTCGGTCAACCTCTGCAGACTTTGAGAATAAACAGAGCCGGCTGGCAAGCTCACAAACAGTGCTGCCCCTCCCCCATGCTGGCTAGCCCACGCAGTGATTTATGGGCAATCAGTTTTCATTTATAAAACTGACAGCATCCCAGCTGATAATATTGATAGATGTGAAATTCAGCAGCTGCAGGATAAAAGCCACTGGCCCCGTGGCGACATCTGGCCGCCAGGCACAGACGTCATTTAGTTGCCCTTCACCCTCTGGAATGCTGAGTGCTGAGAGGAAGCCTATGGAGTGTGTAAGGTCCATGGAGACTCGACCACGGGGATTGACTCGACCCACGAGATCCCTCAACTGGGGCAGGTCCCTGGCCAAGTATTTGAACTCATACTTGTAAAGAAGTGTTCTGTAGTATGATCCTCAGATTACAATGAAGGAGGGGACGGTCACTTGATGATGAAGGATGAGGATGTGTGGCAGTGAAGCAGGTGGTCTGCAAAAGCTGTGGCTGTGCCTGTGATCCCAGTACTTGGGAGGTTGAGACAGGAGGCTTACCAATGGAGGCCAGCCTCAACAATTTAGCCAGACTTTCAGCAACTTGACAAACCCCTGTTTCAAAATTGAAAAAAATGAATGACAGGACTGGGGGTGTCTCAGTGATAGAGTGCCCCTGGGTCCAGAATGCGCTCGGTGTCAGCAGGTACAGTGAGGGACTGGATTTGCCTTTTATCTGCAGATTTCAAAGTTCTTGACATGAGTCAGACTTTCCCAATACCTCGCAGAAAGCAATAGTTCCCATCTCTCCACACGGGGAGCCTGTAGTGTTCGTTGGGCAATGGCATCCCAGGTCACAGAGTGACTAACCCAGCGCTTGCCTGGTCCCGAGCGTGTGCCCAGCTGCCCTTGTGTTTCTGGGGCCGTCAGGGGAACAGGGTCTGGAAGCAACCAAGCACAGATCCTCCGCATTTCAAGTCCCACCTGAATCCCCCAGCTGCACCAAATCACCTAGCAAGTGTGTTAAAAATGTCAGGTTTCTGGTCAAATTGATTTCCTTGTTTTCTTCCTCTTTCTTTTCTGGGTTTTTAGTGTGGAAGAGTAGAACCCAGGGCCTCCCTCGTGTGGGACAAGTGTTATGCCACTGAGCTGCATCCTGAGCCCTTCAAACTAATTTATTAAAAAAAAAATGTTTCAGTGGGTCTGAGTTAAGGGAGTGACCAAAATTTGATTTGGTGGTAAGTCCAGGGGCATTCTACCTCAGAGCTATACTCCCAACCCTCTAACCCTCTTTTATTTTTATTTTGAAACAGAACCTTGTTAGTTTGATGAGTCCCACTACTTGCTGAAGCTGTCCTCAAACCTGTGATTCTCCTGTCTCAGCCTCCCAAGAACTAGGATTACAAGTGTTTGCTACCATGCCTGACTAGAATTTGGTATTTGAACCAATTTTACAGGTGACCAAGATGTGGAACCCAATTCAGTGCTGTGTGTGTGTGTATGTGTGTGTGTGTGTGTGCACATGTGTGTGTGTGTGTGGTGCTGGGGATTAAACCTAAAGGCATTCTACCTCCAAGCTACACCCTCAGCCCTTTTTATTTTGTTATTTTGAAACAGGGTCTCACTAAGTTGCTGAGGCTAACCTTGAACCTATGACTCTCCTGTCTCAGTTTCCCAAGTACTGGGATTACAGGTGTTCATCACTATTCCCAGCTCAAATTTGGCTCAACAACTAAGGTACTCTGGGAGGAGACTTAGAGTGGAGGGGGTTGAGGCCTGTGTGGAACTAGATTCCTGGCTGCCATCCACACAGGATCCAGGGCCACTCTGCTCCCTCTCCACTCTGCCTGACAAGGCTCAGAATTTTTTTTTTTTTTTTTTTTTTTGCGGTACTGGGGATTGAACTCCTGGGCATTCTACCTCCGAGCTACACCCCCAGTCCTATTTTTTATTCTTTATTTTGAAACCAAGTCTCACTAAGTTGCAGAGTGCCTCACTAAGTAGCTGAGGCTGGCCTCGAACCCAGATCCTCCGGTCTCAGCCTCCCAAATGCTGGGATTACAAGCCTGTGCCACCATGCCCGGCTAAGGCTCAGAATTGTATCCTGCTGCCTCAACGCAGTGTTCCCCAACCCCATGGGGTCTTGTGCTCCTTTGAGATGCTGATTTAAAAGAACCGCCCTGAAAAACATTCATAAGCCTATACAATTTAGACTGTGACTTCAGAGGCAGATTTAGCATTGGAGGAAAAACTAAACCAAAAATTAATGGAAAGGGGGAACCAAAAATTAATGGAAAGGGGGAACCAAAAATTAATGGAAAGGGGAAAAGGCTTTTTTTGTAAATTTTTTTAAGGATGTAGGTTTCTTTTTAACCCTACTATGCCTCCTGTTTCTCAAAGCCTGCATGGTCATTTCCAAGTTTGAGGTTCCTGGTATATTAAAAAAAAAAAAAATCCAGGCATGGCAATGCTCATCTATAATCCTAGATAATGGGAAGGTTGAGGCTTTAGCTAGACCCTCTCTCAGAAATAGAAAATAGGCTGGGCGTGGTAGCACACACTTTTAATCCCGTACTTGGGAGACAGAGGCAGAAGGATCTCAGGTTCGAAGCCAGCTTCAGCTACTTAATGAGGCCCTCTGCAACTTAGTGAGACCATGTTTCAACATAAAAAATAATAAATAGGAGCCGGGGGTAGTGATGCACATTTGCAGTCCCAGCACTTGGGAGGCTGAGACAGGAGGATCGCAGGTTTGCGATCAGCCTTAGCAACTTAGTGAGGCTCGCAGCAACTTAGTGAGATCCTGTTTCCAAATAAAAAATAAAATAGGCCCAGAGGTAGAATGCCCCTGGGTTCTGTTCTCAGTAAGTACCCCCCCACACACACACACCAAAAAAAAAAAAAAAAAATGAAAGAAAATAAAAGGGTGTGTGTGTGTGCTGGAATTGTAGCTCAGTAGTAGAGTCCCACTGGGTTCTATCCCCAGTACCACATACACAATATATAATATAAAGAATTAAGATGTGACATACTAAACTAGGGTTTATATTGAATATATAGCCATGTACCGTCTATCAACATTTGGGCCAAGGACACATAGGATTGTATTGCCTAGTAATGCCAGTCATCTTGGTCAATGTATGGGCTGATGTTCACAAAATGATGCAGTGGGACAGTGACATATCTCTCAGAACACATTCCTGTCATTAATTGGGTCACTTTTTTAAACCTGGGGATTAAACCCAAGGGCATTTTACCTCTGAGCTACACCCTCAGCCCTATTTTATTTTTTTATTTGGAAACAGGGTCTCACTAAGTTGCTGAGGGTCTCTCTAAGTTTTGAGGCTGGCCTTGAATCCTCTGTCTCAGCCTCAAAGTACTGGGATTATAGGCTTATGCCATGGTGCCTGGCTCTCAGGTCACTATTTAACTGGCTCTCCCCAACTTGTTCTATCTCCCAGTCTTGCCCTTCTGCTCTCAGGGGCTAGCAAGTGAAGAACCTCATTTTCCCTGTTCCCTTCCAGCTGAACACAGTCATGCTACCTTCCACGAGCGCTCGCACCCAATGACTTAGAGGAGACGAGGAGGAGATCCCTTTTGGCTGCTCCTGTCTACTTTCTGCAGGTGGCTAAGGCTGCAGGAGCCTGGGTTCTCGCCACCCCATCCTGCCACAACCTGTTCTTTTTTTTTTTTTTTTTTTTTTTTTTTTTTTTTTTTTTTTTTTTTTTTTTTTTTTTTTTTTTTTTTTTTTTTTTTTTGCGGTACTGGGGATTGAACTCAGGGGCATTCTACCTCCGAGCTACACCCCCAGCCCTATTTTTTATACTTTATTTTGAAACCGGGTCTCGCTAAGTTGCAGAGTGCCTCACTAGGCAGCTGAGGCTGGCCGCGAACCCGGATCCTCCGGTCTCAGCCTCCCGAATGCTGG
>PVLC010033903.1:0-17142 GCA_004027655.1 Graphiurus murinus | reverse complement strand
ACACACACACACATACACACACACACACACACACACACACACACACTTCAAGTTTATTAACAACCATGTCTCTGGATCAGTCCTTTTTTTTCCAGTTTCTCCCATGACATCCAAGTGAATATTTTTAACCAGCACATTCAGTTTCCTTGCTATTTTTTTATTTTCTTCACTCTAAACGAATGTGATTTCTTGGTCCTCTTTCTGCAACAAGATAATATTTCTCAGTGTGTCCTCTGCATCACTTTCTTACCTTTCCATATCAGTGATTCTGTTCACTGGCCATTTTATTAAGGTCTCGCTCTATGCCATAACACTTGATCATTCTTTAATTTGTTTACCTGATCACTTTCCTTGTTTCTTTTCATATCGTCTTCTCATTTTTTGTTCACAGTCAATTTCATTAATATCCTTGAGAATTTGAAGTTGTAGTCATCATATATTTGCTTCTGCTTATTGAGTTACACCTTATTTCAGAGAGTGTTCTTTATCCTTCCAATGCAAGTTATATCACTGTTTTTTCTTTCTTATTGAAGCATTTTACATGGATCACATGTTACTTATTGCTACATATTTGTCTTTAAGAGCCTTCTATTCGATTATTACCTTTACCTATATATAAAGTGCCAGCATTCCTTGAAGAAAAAGGTAAGCAATGTGCTTACCACCAGTCCCAGTCAAGATGTGGCCACTACCCCTACTGCTCCCCCTTTCTCTCTCTCTCTCTCTCTCTCTCTCTCTCTCTCTCTCTCTCTCTCTCTCTCTCTCTCATCTCTCTACGTACTAGTTCTTTGCTCTTGGCACTAAGTTTGCCTTTGACCCTGTGATCCACGCATGTGTGTTAGGTCCGTTTTCACTTGGCTGTCATGAGATGGTGAAGGTGCCAGTTTCACCGCCCAGGAGGCTACAAGAAAATTCCTTGGAGAGCCTTGGGGGCCAACACCTGCTGCGTCATGGCAGAAGTGGCTGTGGTGATGATTATCACCAGGGTGGCAGAATCTGTGATAGCTGCAGAAGTGTCAAAACTGGCAGTGGCTATAATGATTGCCACCGTAGGAGATGACAGCATCTGCTGTCACCTTCCAAACCATCCTGGTGGCAGCTGGGGCCAGTGCCCGGCATTGCAGCAACATGGCCCTGGTTCTGATCCTCACCTCACATCCACTCCATCCTGTAGGCCAGGCAGTCACTTGGTTGCACCAGGGGACGGTGGTACCCACTCTTACAGGTGCAGGTGATTCCACGCAGCTGCAGAAAACATTCCAGCCACAAAAATACCTCATGTCTAAGAAAGTCATGCACGTTTGTAATCCCAGTACTTGGGAGGCTGAGACAGGAGGATCATAGGTTTGCAGCCAGCCTTAGCAGTTTAGTGAGGCCCTCTACAATTTAGTGAGATGCTGTTTCAAAATAAAGAATAAGAATAGGGCTGGGGTGTAGCCCCGCTACATTGGAACACTGCTGTGCTGAGGCTCCAAACACCAAAGCAAAACAATAAAAATAAAGACAAATTAAGGGAGGGACAATGATGGATTAGGTAGGAATCCCTGCACTCTCAAGCTTTCTCTTGCAGGCCTGGAAAAGTTTCTTTTTACTGAACACGGTTCTTAGCACTGGCTTCCAGAGGAGCTTGTGCTGTGGGCATTGACAGGTGAGACTCTGCTAATCAGCAGTTTCCCGTTTATGAAACCTAGAGTGTGCAGTAGAGGAGTCAGCTCTCAGCAGTGCGGTCTTCTTGGCAGGCTGGAGTTTGGATCTGCCTTGACCCAGTCTGAAAACCAAAATTCTTCAAGAGATGTGCACACACTTCCAGATCTTCTTGGGCCTCAGCCCGACATCAGCAGGGACCAAGGACACCGAGACAGGGAGTCACCAGCATGTGCGTGGAACGCCGGGATTCTGGAAGGCGAGCAAAGGCTGTGCAAAGGACCCATACGACAGGAACACACAGACAGGTGGGGGATGTGAAGTCACCGGGGCCCCTCCACTCCCCCAGTCTGGAAGGCATCCTTTCTTCTTTTGCAGTTCCAGACAGAGCCCTGGCTTCCAGGTGGTAACCTGGCTGTGTGCCAATGGGTAGTCCCTGACGTGGGTCTCAGGTTATCTGAGAAGCAGAGATTGGAATATGTCCATGAGCCAAGGTCATCAAGGATTGAAAACAACCACTGGAAACCAAGACAGAATCATGGGGCTTATTTCCCCTCTGAGCTTCAGAAGGACTCAACTTGCCCACACCTTGATGTCGGGCATTTAGCCTTCAGAACTGGAAGGGGGAAAGTTTTTATGTCTTAAGCACCACACCCACTCCACCCCGTGTGTGGAACTTTGTTACAGCCTTGGGAAGCTAGGTAATCAATTTCATTTCCTGCTCCCCCCAAATAAAAGGGTGCAATGTCATGCCAATCTTTGTGATAGTTGCAAATCATTCTAATAATCATTTCCTAAATAAGTGTGTTAAAATAGTTATTTTTATAATTTTCCCCTGAAACAACGAATTCTGCATTTAATTCTTTTTTTTTTTTTTTTGTGGTACTGGGGATTGAACTCAAGGGTATTCTACCTCCAAGCTATACCCCCAGCCCTATTTTTTATTCTTTATTTTGAAACAAGTTCTCACTAAATTGCAGAGGGCCTCACTAGGTAGCTGAGGCTGGCCTCGAACCCGGATCCTCCAGTCTCAGCCTCCCAAATGCTGGAATTACAAGCGTGCGCCCCCACGCCCGGCTTGCATTTAATTCTTGAATAATGGTAGCATGGGAAAATGTCCCCATGTGCTCTGAGTTCGTGGACACAGAAGAAACCCCTCAGGCCAACTTGAGATTTAATGGGAGGGAGGAGACCCGAGCCCTCTGCTCCCCTTGGCTCTCCCTTCCGGGTGCTCTGCAGAAACCTGGCCCAGGTCCCATGTGCTTTTCTGAAACAGGCGACCTCCTGGCTCCTCACGGCGGGGGGGGGGGGGGGGCCCTCTCACTTTGTATGGGTCCCTTGCTTATGCCAAGACTGTCCCCACACCCAACTCCCTGGGCCATCCCTCAACATGGCAGCATCATGACTGAACCCTGTGCTTTCTCAAATCTCCTCTCTCTTTGGAGACATTGCACACGAAGAAGATCAATAGCATATGAGCCAAAACCCTTCCCCTTCTTCTGTTAAAATCTCAGCAAACTAATCCAGGCGACAAATGCTTACAGGGTGGGCCTGCCCCCTCCTGCATGGGAAGAGAATGGGGTGTCCCGACGGGGTCCCGTAGAAGCCCGGCTCTGCCCATTCCAGCAGCTTCTCCCCAACGCTCCCTTTCTGGGCTTGTGCGGGATCATTCCCTGGGAAGCTCAGACTTTGCATAAGAAAAGCGATATTTTCATTTCTAGATCTTTCATCAGCTGCGTAAGCGAAATCAAAGCCGCAGTTGTAGGTCCTTGATCCTAAATGAGCCGGAGTCAGAAGAAAGGGGCCTCGATGTCTTGTGTGGTCATTGGCCCCCGCAGAGATGCCCCAACCGCTGCAGAAAAGAGGATGGCGCCGCTGAATAGCAGGGAAACGTCCGGGTCACTCTCCTCAATGGAGCTCCTCTTGAGGAATGTTGAGAACCATCTGCAAAATGACCAACCGCACCTCCGGTTGAGGGGAGGAGTCAGCACCGGAAACCACCCAGCAAGGGATTTCACTTCCCCTCAAGAAGGAAAGGGATCCGAGGAACTCTGGAAAGTTCCATCAGCCAGGCGGCCTCCTCCCAGGACAGAAGTTGTGGGTGCAATGAGAAGATTTTGAGTTTTGAAGATGACAGCCCTCTTCTAGCTAGCTGGCAGCCATGGCGGGTGAATCAGGGTTGGCTGCCCAAGAGGCAGAGACGGAAAGCAAATGGGCCCCATGCCTTCTTTTTCCATCTGGAGAAAACATCAGGTTGCCCTTCACAGAGCTCTTTCTCAGTGCTGAGGCCCAGGAGCTTCTGGGGAGGACTTAGAATTTAAAGTTCCTGCTGCCTTCTCCCCGGTATGTGTGGCAGGTTGGGGTGCGTGTTGAAGTGACTGGCTCTCCCTCCTCCCCTGCTCCACGGGCTTTGTCCCGGGACCGATGCCTGGGGTTGTGCTCGGCTCTGTGCTTTGCTGAAATCCATACCCCAGCTCCACCTCCACCCTCAACTCAGGTCCCCTTTAGCAACTGACCCCCTCCCCAAGTCTCGGGGCCTCCCATGGTAGGGCTTTGGGGACTGCAGGGCCCTCGTGCACTCCGAACAGTTCCCTTGTCTAACAATCTTTCCCCGCCCTACCAGGCAGCTACTATATAGCATGTCATACAGCTTCTAGTGGTCTAAGGCCTTTCCCAGGGAGGGCTGACACAGAGCATCCCAAGGGCAGGCTCTGAATGTCATCAGTCTGTCCCTATGTCCCAGCATGCCAGCCACTAGCATCTTGGGCCCAAGGAAGAGAAGGAGCCAGGAACTTGGCATGTGACACCCCCATCCCCAGAGATCTCCCTCCCCTGCACCCCATCCCCAAAGGGGTGATTCTTCTACCTGGTGGTAGAGTCTTTGTCTACATACTAAGGTGACTCCGCCCCAGGCTCCTAGGGAACTCTTGATCTTATCCAGAAGGCAGCCCTTTGCCCAGCAACTAAAGGAATTTAGCAAATCCTTCTCTCTTCCACCAAAGCAAGACTTTCACACCTTAGCTTGCTAGGGACACACAAATCCTCTTTACCAGTCAAAACTGAAAAATGACTTTGTTTTCCTAGCTGGTCCCCGCCTGCCCTTCCCCTGGAGCCTAACAGCCTCTATTATAGTAGGCAAGAAGTCTGCGGACAACAGGACTTGCAGGTTATGAAAATGCGGTTTAAATCCATGTCCTCATCATGGGTCTAGGGTGTAGGCATTAGTGACTCATGCCCTGTACTGTTCGCCCAGTCAGGCAAAGCTGTAAGACGGCTCCAGCCCTGGGGGCTTTTTTTTTTTTTTTTTTTTTTGCGGCACTGGGGATTGAACTCAGGGGCATTCTACCTCCGAGCTATACACCCAGCCCTATTTTTTATTCTTTATTTTGAAACAGGGTCTCACTAAGTTGTGGAGTGCCTCACTAGGTAGCTGAGGCTGGCCTCGAACCCGGATCCTCCGGTCTCAGGCTCCCTAATGCTGGGATTACAAGCGTGCGCCACCACACCTGGATCTTGGGGGCTTTCATGCTCTAAGCTGAGAGTCTAGAAGGCACCGTGGCCCAGACTCTGGGCAGCTCATGGGCTCTGTGGCACGGACCAGTCAGAAAGGTGGGGTGATGGAAAAGGGAACAGAGATAGGGGACTCTCAGGGACCCAGAAACATCTGTGAGAAAGCACCTGGGCTACGGCTTCTGAGTCCAGGCAGCCAGGGTCAGTGGGGCCCCGGCCTGTGTCTGCCCTGGAGCCTCGGCTCAGGAGCTATGCCAGGGTGCGGAGGACTTCCCAGGAGTCCGCCAGCCTTGTGCACCGGAGCCTGGGCCGAAGCCGTGAGCTTGGTCCTCGGGGAAGGAAGTGGGCTGAGTATAGAGTTTTAGTATGAGGAATACATTTGAAAAGTTAAATGTTAAGGCAAAAAAAGAAAACAAGTAAAAAAATATGTCGACAAAATAAAAAACTATATTTTTAAACACACATGTATACACACACACACACACACACACACACAAGAATACGCCCTCACATATAGAACCCTTGAAAACAACAGCCTTTGACAGGTTGCTTCGTATTCTATTTACTTAAATGACATTTTGGTGGGTTTTGCACCTACAGACTATAGAACAATTTAATGATTCCTAATGTAAGTGCTTTTCTTCTGACTAAATGAAGTTTCCTGATTTATTTAGCTATATCCCATGTACTAGGAGGGTTTGCAATGGGTTTACTTTAATAATAATGGTATTTTTTTTTTATTGTGTGGGGTCCCTAGAACATCATTTCTCAACCGTGAACAGCAGCCCTGACTTCTTTGAGTGAGGATTTCTCATTTTTCTAAAATATTGCCCAGGTCTGTGGCTGTGCATCCGTGGAAATGTAGTGTCTTCCATAAAGGATTTGGCATTTGTGAAGTTCTAAGCCAGAGGGGGTTAAACTAGACAAAGTTACTTGTCCCTTTCAACAAAACAAAAGCCCAGGAGGTCTGAAAATGTAATCTGCAGCCTCGGTCCGGCCGTACCACTGCCAGCTCTGGGGCTTCCCATGGAGCGCGGCCAGCCGCTGGCTTTGATTCTCTGAACTCAGAGAGCTAAAACCAAAAATATTCTTCATCTGCTAAATATCCGTAGGTAGCCTCTTTTCTTCTTCTTTTTGATTTTTTTTCCCATTTTTCTTTCCTTTTTTTTTTTTTTTTTTTTTTTTTTTTTTTTTTTTTTTTTTTGTTATTGTTGTTGTCGTGGGAGTTAGTCGGTATGGAAAAGAAATTACTGCTGTACTTGATTTTGCAGATTTTGCAGCCTGGCAGGATGGATTAGGAAGCTCCTGGGAGCTGGTGGCTCAGAACACCAGCTAGTTGCAAACGGGGGGCGGGGGGCGCTGAGCTTTGCCACCTGGGAGGGGAGGGCTGGGTCCCCAGGGCCCCAGAGGTGCTGCCCCGTCCTAACAGTCTTTCCCTCTCCCCAAGCAGTACCTCTGGCGCACTCACTGGGTACGGTGTCCCTCCTAGGGACTCAAGTTCAAGGCCGGAGGGCACCTGCTCCTGCTCACGGGGTACCCGGACCACACTGCCATCTGCTCTGTGACTGGAAGGCTTTGCCAGGCTAAGCGGGGCCCTTGAGAGGCCTCAGGGACAGGGACGTCTGTGGGTGCCAGCCCCAGGTCCTAGTAAGCAGAGACCCACTTTGTAATATCCTGGGGGTCCACAGCACAGGGCCCAACCCAAGGTCTCAAACCTGCCACGGTTGAATCTCGTCGCTCTGGCCGCAGGCAGTGTCTCACGCACGCCTGCCTCCTGGTCACCAGCTTTCACTCCAAGGGACACATTTTGTCCCCACATTCCCCCTGCCGGTGTTCTTTTGAGCAGCCCGTCTCCAGGCTCCATCCTCCTACCAACGATCAGAGGCCACGCGATCCGGCGGGGGTCGTGGAGGACGGGAACTTTTCCAGAAGGCTCCGGGCGCTTGGACTCACACCCACGGCCGTGGCGGTTCCCTTCAAACACGCGGCCTCTGCCTCCCGTGGCTGAACTTTCTGCTGGTCTTTGATGAGGACAGCTCTGACCTACAGGCAATCACCCTTTTGCTCCTTAGAAGCTTGTCTGAGGCTGCAGCCCATGCTAACAGAATGCTTTGTTGCCACGGCTGCTGTGGGGGCATCCCTAGTGAGCGGCGGGGGTGCCGGGCTGTCCAGCCCTGAGACCAGGAAAACAAAGGCTACAGAGGAATTCCTGCAGGCCTGGGCTCCTGGGACGGGCAGGGAGACTGAGGCACAGGCTAGGATTCAGTGAGGCTGAAGACTCTCCTTGTGGATGGCATTAGGGGACCTGTCCCTGTGTTGGTCCAAAGTACTGCTTCATCCCAGAGGAGGTTTATAGGATAAGCCTTCCCCTGGCAACACCAAGAGGTGCCAGCTTGGATGCAGGGGTCCCCATGACCTGCATTCTTTGCTTGAGCATGCTTTAGAGCATGTATTCAATGATTGTAGGAGGTTTGGGGCAGGAGGTAGAAAGATCTCCAATGCAAAGTTAAGATCAAATCGTTGACTGGTTGTAGTTTGTTTTCTACAGAATGAAATGCAGACTTCTTTTTTTTATGGCTAAATTGTTCAGGTCAGGTAAGAGTTATTTCTGGATTCATAAAGAAGGGAATGTGCACAATTTGTTAGACATTTAGGAGTCACTTAACAAATTTTGATGCAGTGGGCTGTGGATGTGTTTCTCCCAAAGTCTTCTGTTAGGTCACCAGCTTGGGAAGAACAAAAAGGCTTTCATTGCGAATTGAGCCCCGATGTTTCTCTCCTGGGATGACCACGTCTAGGTTGGGTAAGTTGAGTGTCAGAAGCCAACCGTGAGGGTTGGAGTCCACAGGGAGAAAAACCGAGTTATTGCAAGTTTACACTCATTCAGAGGAAAGACCGTAATAATAATGGCTTACTGTAAAATGAAAACAACGCTAACGATCGCATCCATTAGCAAAATGATATTTGCTGGACGAGCATTAGCAGTTATCGAATTGCAGGTGATAATAGGAATGTGAAATTAATTTCATTGAAAGAATTAAAGAATGATTTATTTACAATGAGTATCCATTCCATGTGAAACTTCACTGACTCTATTAAGAAAATGCAGCTGTAGACTTCCTAGGATATGCAGCTCAAAATGAACAATTCAAAAATCTTCTTTTTTTTAAGCATACTTTTTTTTTTCCTCCCAGAGTGGACACGGGGGGTGTCACCTTGACTCCTGTGAGGGTATTTCATAAAGTGTGAGCAGTGGTAGGTTGGGTTGTGTAACTTTGCTGTGATTGGCCTAACAGTAAGCCATGGTCATCTTTGACGTCATCAGGGTGTGATTTACAAAGGAGGAAGAGAGCGAAGAACAGGCAGGCACAGGGTGCGTTGGATTTCCCTCTGTGCACCCATCGGTGTCACCACAAGCCAGGCCAAGGTGCAGAGCCTTCTCAGCAGCCC
The DNA here is from genome assembly GCA_004027655.1 of Graphiurus murinus. NCBI lineage: Eukaryota > Metazoa > Chordata > Mammalia > Rodentia > Gliridae > Graphiurus > Graphiurus murinus. The sequence goes on along the minus strand of PVLC010033903.1, from coordinate 8,538 downwards.
AAGAAAGCGCCCTGCACTCCCGGTCAGTTCCCATACCCCAGGGACCTGCTGTTCTCCTTCCAACGCTGCAGCCTGGCCCTGCCTGTGTTTCAACTTTACCCAACGGGATCTTCTCACACATAACCTCCCCTCCCTCAACACAGCACATGTGAGATTCATCCACGTGTGGTCATGTATCTAGAGCTGCTGCTTTTTTATTGTCTCATCTCAATCTTCACATCCTTTGCTCTAACCCTGTGTAAGGTCGACTTTGTGTCATTGAGTAATACAAAGGGAGCGGGTTCATTCTGATAAAATCCTGGCCGATTCGAGGAGGCAGATATCATAGAGGCTGAAAAGAGGCAGAGGACAGCTTGGCCACTACACTCTGGGGCCTGCGGGGTGGATGAATGGTGAAGGGCCTGAAACTCCAAGAGGCAATTCTAGTGCAACGTCCTACGGCATGTTGGATGGAGCCCTTTTATTTTTATACTCTGCAGTTGTATCTTGCACCGTACTTCCCATTGATTTTATTTTTAAAAATTGGTTCCAAGCTCTGGTAGCACAACTTTTCCTTTCGTCTACAAGCACGCCTGGCTCTCAGACTCGGAGGATTTTGGCCACTGCACGTACGCACAGCAAGAGCCCAGGCCTTGCTCCTTGCGTCTGTGTCTCCTGGAAGCTCTTAGCATTTCACCGGAGTTCTCTTGGGGACCTGAGCTTCGGCAGCCTTGTCTTCTGTACTTATTTATTAATTAGTTGGCTGAGTGGAACAGTGTGCCTTTTTCTTATTTGTCGTTGTTGTTGTTTTTTAAAGAATTTTAGCTGATTATCTAAATAAACAGTGCTGGAAACATTTTCCCTCAAGTAGAATTAATTGCTAACCCCACCTTACAGTTTTGCTACAATGGCATAGAATCTATTTCCCCCTGAAAAGTCCTTTGTAATTTCACCTTTCAGCTACTGGCTGAGTATTCACAAAGACTTAAAACCCAAGTCCAATCTCATTTCCAGAGGGAGATGCCAGGAGGAAAAGCCGTTTGCTCCACAGTGGACAGGTGCAAATAGCTTTAAAGAACTGCCCATCAAGGACCGGTTGTAAGCCAAAGCTGCTTCAAAAACAGAAAATGCAACTTCAACATCCCTGACTAACTCAACATTTTAAGGGGAAAAAAATGACTCTAGCTCGTGTCCCCTGAATTTTCTTCTCACTGTAGGAGATGTTACAATGGTGAAACATTACTCCTGTCACAAAAATACACCAATATCATGTTTGATATACAACGTTCCCTAATTCATGCGCATAATTAAAATCCAAGTGGAGAAAGCCTACCTTCCTAAATGAGACCATTTGTCCTTGCTCCCAAAAGAAAGGGCCCTCTGACCAATGAGCATTTTGGAAAAACATTTCTCCTGAAAGCGTTGTTTGTTGAAGGCCCCAGCAAGAGGCCAGCTGGGGTGATGGCTGACTTGGTGTTATGGTTAGCTGTGGAATGGCCCCCTTGAAGAGCTCAGAAACTGGTGTTTTGAGTTGATATAATCGAGTTTGAGGCTTGTAATGGGTTTACCTGGCTGGCAGCCTGTAGACCAGTGGGTTACTAGGGGTGGGTCACTGGGGGTGCGGCCTTGGGGATTGTATGTGGTTCCTCCTCCCCCTGCTCATTCTCTCTCTCTCTCTCTCTCTCTCTCTCTCTCTCTCTCTCTCTCGTTCTCTCTCTCGCGCGCGCACACTTCCGGCCTCCATGATGTGAGGAGAGCAGCCCACGCACTCTCCCTCTCTCTGCTTCTTGCCGCCATGTCCTAAGATCCATGGTCCCCGGCCTTACGTGAACTGAACCCAAAACCATACGAAAATAAATCTTCTTTCTTCTAAGTTACACAGTTAATCTTTTAGATAATTTATGCAAGAATGCTGATGGGAACACTTGATGTGAGATTGCAGAAGACACAGTAGGATGAGCAGCTCAGGCCAAAAGCTATGAGCGTGCTGGGCTCTGAGAGCAGAAACCTGACAAGGGTGGGGCAGGGGCAGCCTCCCTCCTTTCACCTGCCTGGTGGCTCCAGGTGAGGCAGACCCCAGGTACGGCCACATTTTGCCACCGCTTGTTCCCTCCTCTGGAGGGGGAAAGGCTCATCTTTAGGGTGGGTTTTGCCTCCTATCATCTCTAGAACAGAGGAAACAAAGAAAGACAGAGGGGTGCAAATACCACACTACCTGTGCGTGCAATTATTTGGAAGCAGGGTCTTTGTAGCTGTGATTATGTTAGGAATCTTGAGGTCACCCTGGATTTAGGCTGGGCCCGGCAGCAATGATGAGTGTTCTCCTGGAAGAAAAGAGACAAATAAGGGTACAGAGACACACAGATGGTGCAAGTAAAGACTAGAGGGAGGGAACCAGGAGCCAAAAAAACACAGAAGATAGCCAGAAGCCAGCAGAAGCTGGGAGTGTGGCACAAAACAGAGTCACCCTCCAAGGCTCCAGAAGGAACTTGCCTTGCTGACACCATGACTTTGAATTTCTGACCTTCAGAACTTGGAGAAAATGAAACCTCTATTTTAAGTCACTGGGTTTGTGGTCCATCATTACGAAGCCAAGAGAAACAAATACACTGAACACCCCACGCCGCTAAGAAAGCTATTAGGGTTTGGAGGTCCACCTGGGAGCCAAGCTCAGCAGAGAGTGAGTGTAGCCCAGCCTTGGCCCCCTCTCCTGGGCAATGTCCTTGGGACCCCTGCTTGACGCTTTCTGTGCTGATCTGGGCCACTGTGCTTAGCACAGAGAAAAGCAAAAGGGGAAGGCAGTGGATAGACAGAGCCTGGCACTTGTTGTCTCCCCATTAATAGACACAAGCTGGGCCTATTTTCCTAAGTACGAAGATGGAACAACTTCAGGACACCAGTGCTAACAAAGGAGAAATGAGGCAGGGAGGCTTTGCTTAGCATTGGCTGGAAAAGCACCGTGCCAGGCATCTTTTCATATGTGATTATGTTTTAGCCTCACAGCAAACCTCCAAGGCCACTGTTACTAGGTCCATGTTAGACATGAGGGCCCTGAGCTCGGACAGGTGACACCACTGGCTAAGACCCCTGACAGGTGAGCGGAGCAGGCCTGCTGCCTGGTTGTGAACTCTGACCTAGATGATCAGGAAACCAGAACCCCCGTGCCCCCGTGTCCCTGGGCTGCTCACTCCCCTGGGCTAATGTCCTCTCTTGCGTGCTCACCCCCAGCTGGTGTGGGGTCCACCTGTAGCCTTCCTTTGGATGTAGCATGTGAAGGGTGACAGTAAGGTCACCAACACAGAAAATCACCTGGGTGGTGGGCAGGGTGACCACCGGTTGTAAGTGGAACCTTTGTGGTCACTGGGGAATGTTCCAAAGCCCATGTTGGGTAAAGTCCATACAATTTTGCATTCAAAATTTCTAAAGAAAAGCTCTGGAGATAGCGGTGAGCTTCCTCCAGGGTCTGCACATGCAATCCCTCTAGCCACGATATGGGAATGGGGAGAAACAGGTGTCATTGATTCTGCCTGACAGGTAAGTCAAGACTGTGACACTCATCTGTGTTTTCACACACTGATCAAGCTAATCAAAACTGTGTATGTGTTTTTTTTTTAAATTCTGATTAACTTAAATCAGTTTTAAGAAACAGAAATGAAAAAAAAAAAACAACAAAAAACAGAAAAGCTACAGAGAATTGAGAGCAGAGACTGCACATGACTGTCATCACAGATTCCCAGAGAAAGAAAGCTTCAAGTGCCTGGCCAAGCCACGTGGCTGTGCAGCCCCGTTGAGAACCACAGCCTGCAAGACCAAGGCAGGACTCGGGCAGGGGAACAGAATGGCAAAGAAAGAGAGGCAGAGCCATGTGAGTGGAAATCTCTCAGCTAGCCATTTTAAAATATCAAATTAAAATGATCAATCAGGTGCAAGCTTCACGGAAAAGAGCGCCAGGCAGACCCCCGGGTTTAGCAGCAAGCCTTGCAAACCCACAGGTAAGGTTCCCTGGAAGCCATGGAAACCAGGTGCAAAGACGATGCTGAGAGTCCCAGGAGGAGTCTCCAGGGCAGCCTTTGCCATGACTCAAGACAGGCTGGATGGAATCGACTCGTATCTTCTAGAGCTTTCCACTGGTTACCCATTACTCCCTGGAGAGCCGAATTGCTGGACATATTCAAGACTGCATCTGAGGTGAAAGGTGCCATTCACTGGGTTTCCAAGTAAGTCAGTGCATTAATAATTTACTAATAATGATTAAAATCTGCTAAGGTGACACGATTGCATATACCAGGCAACAAAATGATGAGAAATTATGGAGTTCCAACAGAATCTCTAAGTACAAAGTCTCTAACCACCTGATGGTCTTGCAATGGCTCCAAAGAGCCTGGATCCTGAATCCAGGGTTCTTGAAGAACCTAAGTTGTTGTCAGCACCAACCAAGACTAGCAAGCCAGCAGAAGGAGGCCTGGGGTCTTGGCCCAATGCAGAGAGCCAGGCTTTTCGGTAATCTACAGAGCCCAGGTTCCTGGCCAGGACCAACTACCACTCTGTTTCCCCAATGCTCCTGCCTCCTAGCTGTCCCAGGTCACAGCAGCCCATCAAGACCACAGCGGCCCGAGAGAAAACCAACCCCTGAGCCTCCGTCATCAACCTGCCTGACTTTCATCTGCCCCAGCAACGGGAAAAGTCATTCGAGGGAAATGAGAGCCGGGCCCGGTTTCCACCCACACACGCTCCTGCCTTGGCCTGGTCCCCCCCAGCCCTGACCACGGCTTCCTGTTCTTGCTGGCCCAGTGCACTGGTGAAGGCCTGCCTTTCTAGGTTGTAGCTGGGAACGAGCAAAACACTGGCGGCTGGAAGTCAGCCCTTGAAACACTTCCAGCCTGGCCGGCGGCGGAGGAAATATCAGATTCTTCGCCAGAAACCGTTTTCATGCACTATGAAATTCAAGTCCAAAGCCGGACTTCCAAGGATTTAGATGCATGCCCCTGCAGCATCCGAGCCAGCAGCAGTTAGAAAACCCCGGGTCAATCCCCAAATCCCGAGGCCACCCCGTCCCCTAACGGCACAGTCACTTGTTTTATTCTAAGTATCTAAAACTAAAGGTGCAGCCCAGACTACACAAACTACACCCCTGAGCAGGAAGGCCAGCTTCCACTTGTCCTGAAATACAGCAGCCCACCCCTACGTTAAATAGAAAATACTTGTGCAACCTTCTCTGCGTCTCCAAAGTACACACAGCATGCTTCAAATGCTGCCGGATCCTAATGGAAGAGTAGGCAATCTCAGTACAGATTCCCGTATTGGAGGCCCGACCTTGGCTCACCCGGGGCCTCTGCTCTCGGGCATCTGGGAGCCCAGACGGCCCACGTGCTGTTCTCTAAGAGGCTGCTTCTCCCTGGGACCCGAGCTTGCTGTCACTTCCCCTTTACTCTCGTTGTCACTAACTTTGCTTAATGACCTTGTTCTCTGGGACTTGCCATTTCTCCAGTGGAGAAACGGGCCCCACTCTCCAAGGCTAGAGTTGGGGGAATTCGCTCTCTGGCTGAGACCCCAGAGTGGGGGGGGGGCAGAAGCAGGGTTGTGATGGGACCGAATGTTCCTTGCATTTTTTTTTTTCTAAATGGATGTTCAATATTTTAAGTGGCACATCAGTTACCCTGGGATGTTCTTATCCGGTTCACTCCATCAGCTTCAATAAATGCCAAATTAAAAAAGAAAGAAAAAAAAAAGAAAGAAATAGCATGCTCTTCTGCTGTGCATGTGTGCGCATGTGTGTGTGTGTGTGTGTGTGTGTGTGTGTGTGTGTGTGTGTGTCCGTGTGTCAGAGAATTAAACTTTGGGATAAAAAAACAAAGCAAATGAACAAAAAGGAGAGACAGAAAGCAGGTGGGAAGAGGTGGCAGACAACAGCTCTGGCCCCAGATGTGGCACCACCCCTATTCTCGCCACTGGCTGCCCCAGGAAGGGCATTTTTTCTTCCTTAATAACATTCTCCTCTGTCTCTTGGCTTTGCCTGCATATTTTGTCTTTTTGGTAAGCAAAATAACACCCCCCTCCAAAAAAAAAGTATAGACATCCTAATCTTCAGGTCTATTGACATACGTGCTTAAAAGGACTTTGATGCATGTCTAAGTCGAGGGTATTAAGGTGGAGAATTATTCTGTACAGTCCAGGAGGGCTCAATGTCATCTCCAGGATTCCTAAAAGAGGGAGGTAGAAGGACTCACATCAGAGTGATGGGGGCCCAAGCCCAGGAGTGCAGGCACCTTCCGGAAGCTGGGAAAAGAGAGGAAAGAACTCTCCCCTGGACCTGGATGAATACAGCCCTGCAGACCTTTGACTTCAGCCCAGTGAGATGTTTCCAACTTCGGTCCTCCAAAACTGAAAGATCCCACACAGAGCTGTTCTAAGCCATTAGGCTTGAGGCAATTTTTGGGCCATGGAAAACTCATACAGCCTCCCTATTCTCTGGGTGAACCACACACTCTTGCTAAAGGCAGCAGATCTGTGCAGGTCAGCAGGGTCAGCTGCTATGCCTGCAGTGGCCAGGTGGGGGCTTCAACTGGGTGGAAGGTGGGCTTCTCAGTGCCCCGCAGCCAGGATGGGCAGTTCCCCTTGCCTGGTCAGCCTGATGTCCCCCCTGTCAGAAGTCTGCATGAGATAGAAGAAAGTTCCAGAACCTCTGTGGTCCTCGGGGAACTTTCCATCTTGGCTGGAGAAAGGTCTTAGCTGTGTGAAAAAGAGGCTGGCACGGGGTTTGGGGGAGCACAATGTGAAAAGCGAGGGCCCTTCTGCAAGGACAGCACGACACAGAGGCAGACACATATCTGCCCTGCCAGCTCCGGAGAAGGAAAGGGGAAAGGCGAAAGGCCACCAGCGCTGCTCTTGCTGGAGGGCTGCCATCCGGCTGGATAGGGCCTTAACAGGAGCAGTGCCTCTCCTTTCCAATTCATTGGGACAGTAGGAAGAAGGCTAATGTAGTCCACATGCCTGCCCACTGTCCCTCCATTTGCAGGGTCTGGGAAGTGGCATTGAGCAATGAGGAAGGAGCTCTCAGCCTCAGAGGCATTCAGATGGGCAGGCCCTGGCCTGCCTGTCGGGGTACCATCAGCAATTACAATTGTTGTCACTTCTCCCAAAGAAGTTCCTGGAAGTTCCTAGGAAACCCAAAGGGGCTTTCCCCACCCAGAGCTCAGCAGTCTAGGAGCCTGGATCCTTCGGCATTCTTGTAGCTATAATCAAATATCTGACCACATAACTTAGATAAGTAATATTTATTTTCTTACGGTTTTGGGCTTAGTCCATGTGAAACTGGGGACCATGGACCTCTGGGCATGGAAAGGGAAAGAACACGGGCTTGTTAGCATCATGAAGGCCAGAAGCAAGAGACAGGAGAGACTCTGTATGTAATTCCCAAGGTGGCACCCCCAAGAACCACGTCCAGCCACATCCTGCAGGTTCATGGAGTACCACCCGGGTCAATCCATTGCAATGGGTTATCTACTTCTGGGATTAGACCCCTCATGACTCCATGACATCAGCTCCGAACATCAAGTAAGCACGTTAGGGACATGTTATGTCTAACCATAGCAGAGCCTATCTACATTTTCAGGTGCAGGAAGAATGGTGACTCCATGCAATTCATGACATCAGGATCCTTTTGTGGTTAAAGTGCGTGTGAGTAAGAACAGCCACCCAGGCCAGCTCATCCACCTAGAAGGACTTTCCAACCACAAGCAGAATGAAGAGCCACAGGAAGGAAGGCAAGGACAGAGCTCAGGCTCTTCCCAAGAATCCTCCATGCACATCCCAACTTCCAACCGTGCAGTTGCCCATGGGTACCCACCTGAGAGTCACTTGCCTCTGTGACTCAGTTTGTGAGAAAGAGATTAAAAACTTCATCAAATGGGCACCATTCGAGAAACTCTCAGCACAATGCCTTGCTGGCAGGAGATGCCCAGCAATGGTGACCTTTATTCCATCCAAACCAGGGCTGGAGTCCAGTCTTGCTTGGGACGTACTCAAAGGGGAAGAGGACCCAGCACTGTGGGCCTATCCTGAGCCCATGACAGACATGGCACCTGGAGAGGTGACATCAGAAATAGAACTTTCAGAGACATGAGGAATGGGGAGGGTTGGCCACACCAGGTAAGCAAATCGATATTCCTTCTCCTAATGCAGAAGGGGCGGGCCAGATGGTGCGTCTAATTTGCAGAGCACAGGTGCAATTCTGGGGTTCAAAGAGGGTGAGGAGCATGAGAATGAATCCCTGGGACTTTTGCCACATCTGTAGACACATGAAGGGGAGCCTTGTGTGGGGACAAGAGCCCGAGGATGTGAAAGAACCATCCAGCCGTCCCTGTTCCCAGGGCTGGCCACCTCCCAGGATTTGCACTGAGAGGGGTCTTGTTCCTAATGTAGGGACATTTTATACCCTTAAATGTATCTCACTGACAGTCTCCAATTAGACTCAGCCTACTAAAATCCAAAGAAAAAGAAGATAGGAACATGACTCGACAGAGGGAAGAGATTAGTCACAAAAGAACAAGGACAAGAAAC